>JAQMYK010000021.1:8892840-8910332 GCA_030014345.1 Clarias buthupogon
CCTCTAAATATTCTAAATATGTTCAGTTATGTCTTTTACTCTGTCTCTCTCTCTCTCTCTCTCTCTCTCTCTCTCTCTCTCTCTCTCTCTCACGAATAAGCTTTGCCTGTAAATTCGAGCTTTTGGTCTCTCTCTCTCTCTCTCTCTCTCTCTCTCTCTCTCACACACACACACACACTCACACACACACACATTTTGGTTTTAGGAAAAGTTTCTTGGCGCGCAGTGCACAAGCTTTGCTGGCCAGATGACACATGCTGTAGGCCTACATTCACGTTTTTATTCCAAGTATAAGAAGTAATTTTAGCCAAATGTATAATAAACCTGTGCCTCGTTTATTAAAAAAAAAAAAAAAAAAGATCGCAATTGTTCAATTTAACTAATTTCATAAAATGCTAAAGTGGTCTAATAAAAGATGAAAGGGATGCTAGATATCTGCTTCATTTGAGGATATTGTGGAATTTTAAGTCTCATTTTAAGTTCAGAGATAAAAGAAAATGAATAAATCATATAATTGATTTTAGGAATCTTAATGCTTTGATAACAGTGTGCTTGTTTGCAAGTGTTTTTAGGGAGGAAACAATGAAGAAGAATAAGAATTAGAATAAACATAATGGAGAAAAACATTTCTTTTTCAAATAAAAGGAGTAAATATTTGAAATTTTTTATTTCAGGATTCTTCTAAATTCTCTTATTATTATTATTATTATTATTATTATACAAAATACTGGATTGTCTTTGTGCTTTTCAAATGTTTTACCTTCCCTGAAGCAGACAAATGCGGAAAAAATACATTTACGAATATAATTTGTGACTCATGAGTGTGATAATTGTATAAATAATATTCAGTATATACAGTATAAGACGTATTCAGAGGCGAAGACACCGGCGGATTTCCGAGTTCCGAAAAGACGAATTTCAGCACCACGGACAGTTCCGTTAAACTCCCGCGCCTGTACCGTCGGTTTCTTTTTTTTTTCTTTTCTTTTATTCGAACTCCTTTCATTTCCTTTCCTTTCATCGCCAATTTACACCCAAACCTATGAAATTAGTCTCAATATTTACCCTCTTGTTTTATGTCTAGCTGCCTCAGAATCATTTCAGATCGCACACACAGCTAACGGTGGTTGTGTATTTATGTATTTAATAGCCTAATGAAGGTGAGAGCATGTTCTCTGGCATGGACTTTAAATCGTTCATTGATTTCATGGGCTACTCCATTCATGGTCAGATACCATTGTTGGAAATAAAGCGCGCCACAGTGGTTTTACTGTGCAAAAGTCTAATTAACACCTAACACACCCTGGATCCTGGGGTGTCCATGTTTCATACAGAACACATGCATGATCTCTTAACATACAGCATGTGTCATATTGAAGATGAAGATTTGGACTCGAGTGTTGAACAGAAAGCGAGTATGGTTTACTTGAGAGAAGGCATGCAAGTCAGGAACATCAGGATTTTATGTATATTTAAAGATAGAGAAAGAGAGAGAGAGAGAGAGAGAGAGAGAGAATACAGGCTACAATGTAAAAGGTGGCATGAAGAGCAAAGGATGGGTGCATTACATCATAGCTTGTATCTAGAGTCTCTCTCTCACACCACACACACAAAGTAATGCATTTACACAAAGGCAAAAAGTTGTCAAGACCACCTGAAGACAGGACTGAAATTCCTATTATAGCTACTGTACATCAATTGCCTTGGCTTGAGATTTCCTTATACACATTTCGAATACTGTAAATCAGAGCTGAGCAGTAATATCAGTCAAAGCAGCAGCCTGTAAGATGGAGCAGTCTCTAGGCACAGCCATATCACCACAAACAGCATCATAAAATCTGTCCAGACATGAGCACAGCATGTCGACAGTGTCACACTGCATTACTTACCCCAGGAAAAGTGAAAAAGTCTAGGGTTGTGCTTCGTGCTCCTCGGAGCGCTGCGGGTGTTTGGAGGTGCCGCTTAGCTGACTAGTTCCACTCCACTTAAGCCTCCGTCGGAAGCTCGGCGGCCGAGCTGTGCGCTAACCTACTCGAGCCTAATGCGGGGCCAAGCAGGTGTGAAATGACTTGTTCAAGTAAAACCGTTCAGCCTTTTGTCCATTAAACCTGACGCGTGCTTCAGAAAGTTCAAGCACTTCTACACCATCACACGCTTCCAGACTGAACTCAGACTGCCTTGGTTAAGGAGAAACGACAAATCTCTCTCTCTCTACTTGTGGTACGTCTTTAACAGTGAGAAAGTTACATGTAAAGTAGTGACTCATGATACTGATTTTTGTCATAAAAATGTCATAGGCAATAAAACACCAACAGTCAAGCATTTGTTTATGTATAAACTGGTAAGTGTCAACGTCAACGAATATACAAAACAAAAAACAAACAGGGTTATATTTTTCATTTATGTTAAATTCAAAGTTCACATATAAATGCTGGAAGCAGCTGCGGTTAATCTTTCTTGCTGCAAAAAAGCGAAATAAAAACATTTTCCGTGATAAATATTTTTATATCCACATATTTTCAATATTTTTCTTTAGATATGTTCACATTATTTATAATACATTTAATTTATTGTGTGGTTGGTTTATAAATAAATAGGGAGAGCTTTATTTTAAATACAAAATCATGCACATGCAATGCTTATAATCTCTTTATTAATATCAATATACAAATATTTAGTGATTTGTAACTTTGTTTTGTTTGACACTTCCGAAGCGAACCTCCAGTATATTTTGTGATGTATTTCGTGCATGATAGAAATGCCTTTAAAAAATCATGATATGATGCTGCTATTTAATCAAACTGCCCATCTGTCTGCTCAAACGCTCAACGAAACATCTAATATAAACCAACCCACTGGCTAATTCTAAACAATATGACAACAGTTTATGCTTGTAGAATTCGATTAGAGACTGTATGCTCCGTACATGCTTATGGACTTATAATCTGCCTGTCCATTTTATTTTAAACACTTCCATTCTTTCAACTTGTCCTATTTATATTTATAGTCCAAAAAAGTCAGAAACACCAAGTTGTCAGTCTTAGTCTGTTTATTTCAAACTTTGTATCCTCCAGCGACTTTTCATATTTATGTCACGCAGACAGACACGTGCACACGCACTCGCACGCTCTCGCTAAGCCTGATTGACATTAAGCTCCGAATTGACACAGAGACGCAGGGAGGAGTGTGTTCAAGTAAGATGGCGGAAGAAGGAAGCGCAGAGGCATGTTTTTAATCTCTGTGTAGAATGACATAAGCTGTCTTCAAACACTACAGTACACACACACACACACACACACACACACACACAACCAGACACTATCTTCATTCCACAGTCCATTGATCAGAGGTCTGCATTGTGGTTAAGGTCATTTGCATGATGGAATCGCACCTCCAGTGAAAGTAATGACATCATCAGCAGCACTGTCTCATCATCAAAGTAACATTAAAAGTGCGTTAGCAGTTGTCTAACTCAGACCAAGCATAACTACTCTTTATAGGCAATGTACATACGGTATGTTTGAACAAACATCATGGAGAGCATCAGTTTTTGCTATGTATATATGATCAATTAATACTCAGGTGTGTGGGTGTGTGTGTATGCGTGTGCATGTTCCATACACGTGAAGCCATATGATCATCATATAAATGTATAATCATATATTTTTACTTTTTACAACATGATATCCCACATACTTTCACATGCAATTAAATCTTTTTTTTTAATAAAAAGATTTTTATTATTTTTACATAATTATTATATAATTTTTACATTTTTACATTTTTATTTGTATATTCTCTAATAATTTATTATCATGTTATTTTATCAAATTACTTATATCACATTGAGTTTTTAAATTATTAATTTACTTTTATTTATTTATTTTTTTACACAGTTAATTCATCATATATGATTTCACCCCAAATGATTTGTCTGTTCTTGTGTTTTATTTATTTTTTTCCCCTGAAATTATTCATAGACTTTTACTCCTTCTTGGAAATTATTATTTTATTCCACCTTATTTCCCTCAAATTATTAATTCCTTTTCTTTTTATTCACAAGTTTTATTTTTTAAATCACACATCTTTTTACACATAGGCCACGTGGTTTCATTCTTCCCACCTGATTGACTTACAATGCTTTGTCATGTGATCACACATCTTTCCCACGATGTCACATGCTAACTTGAGGTCACATAGGGCATAGCATACTGATAAGCACGTTCGGACATTTTCAAGTGATCACAAATTAAATAATTCATAATCACATGATACAACCTGTGATTGTATATGAAATGGATGCGATCATCCTGAAGGTGTATGCATGTCTGTCTGGGAAAAAAAAAACTGTACATAGTGATTAAAAATCAGATTTAGATTAGAGATTAAGATTAAAATTAGTTTAAGTGTGTACACATGTTGACTCTAGAATTAGTTCAAGGATCATAAATGTAAAAAAATATGAAGGTGTGTGTCTATGTAGTTCAAGTCAAGTCAAGTAGTCTAGACTTAAGGATAGAGAAGTGTGTGATTTCAGACCAATAATGTCAGTCCTCATTTCCAATATGACACTTACACACACACTGCTCTCTAATAATGCAAACCCTTTTCAACTTCATTCATTTTTAAAGAACCAGTCACTGAGTGGCGTGAACCGAACCGTCATTTTAAGCGTTTATTGTTCTTCGTTTATGCCGTGTCATTATAGATAAGACATTCAATAACTTCTCAGACATTGTTTAATAAGAACGGGCTCGCGTATCAGTCATTAATTCAGTCAACCTTCTCATCGTTCCACCATTTATTTCAATTCCATGCTTGAAGAGGTTCCAGTTTGGCACTGAAGTGTTCATTGTCCTTTTGGAAGAAAAAAATGCCATTGTGCTGAATCTGGTGTAATAATTCGAAGTTGTAAGGTCAGTGCTGGCTGGTGGATACGAGAACTTCCCATCTAAACTCCTGCATCATCAAATTTGGCAAATTTTCAACATGCTTTTCAATGTCACATCATATGTGTTATATTTGCCAACATTCATTAAAAATTATTATTCTTGTTTATTCAATGAAGAATGTAGCATCCTGCCGTATTTAACACGTGAGAGCCCGGCTTTTGCGCATCCCTCATCTTCACTATCATCACCACATACACGCGCGGCCAGATAGTGGAAGAAATCCAGCACGCTTCACGGCACGAAGGCAAGACAAGTCCGGTTGATTAATGACCGCAGTCTCTGCTTGAGTCTTCTCCTGAATTTCAATCACGCTCACAGGTCAGAGGTATAAGTGCACTTGAACCAGTGAACAGCAAAGGATGTGGGAGATCACACTCCACACTGCCCCGAACTAGCTCTCAATGGGTACATTTTTCCAACCGTAGGCTATATATAGCAGCACTCCTTCGGCTCATTTAGGATACCGAGTGCCGAGTGGGAGAAAAGAGAATAGTATAATATCTCTATATCCTGAATAAGAAGCATGTCAGAAATAATCAGTTCTACAGTGCGTTTGTAAGATTCAGATTGTTGTCGTTTAAACATGCACAGAAGCACAAGCTCATTGAGTACCAGAGATGCCGCAGAGGCTCGAAACTTCCTTTTGTGTGTGTAAGAGGCTGGAACGGGAGAGATGAGAGGCGAAATACCAGAGCCGTAAACATCATTCAGACAACAGCAGTGATGGATTACTCTATGTTTGGACAAATGTCTGCCGTCATTTATTCAGGCTGAACAGGATTCATTTTCTGTGCCAAGTTTGTCCAACTGTGTTAGAATAGAATATTTATTTATTTATTTATTTATTTATTTATTTTAAAGAACAATATTTTTATTTTATTATCTTTAAAGTATTAATTATTACTTAAAAAAAAAAATCTGTTAAGACAGTAATTCTATTTTTGGTATACACTGAAATAAGACCCTACATCTACCTTATTGTTTTAAAATATATATATATATTTTTTATCTATTTATAGTTTTTTTTTTAACTTAAATTATAAAGATATTCTAGCCTAAACTTGTACCTAGTTTTACAGGGAAAAAAAAACTATTGCCCACAATTTGCAGCACCTTTAGTATAATGAATATTAATGTCCTTTTACAAGCTTAAGAACGAATTAAACTTTCAAATGTATTGTACGCCTTCTTTGTAGTACAAGAATTAAACCCACTTCTATTACTACACTATTTCAGTCTAATCAATATGCAAGTAATTTAACTTCTTAGGTGGGAAAAAAAGAAAAAGAAAACTATTAAGCATACATATTAAGCATAGCCCACTTCATGAGGAAAATTTGTGTTTTTCCCGACACATGCTTAGAATTACTTGGAATAAGCATGAATTTTACTCAACATTTACACGGGGGAAAGTTTGAATTTGGGTTACACAGCTACTTAACCACTTTTCTGGGCTTCCCCATTCAGATTATGTAAATCACCTGGCTGTAGTTCATGCCTGTGAGGATTCCAGATTTTTTTTGGAGTAGAAGTGTCCGAGATAGTGTTTTTTTTTCTTTCCATTCACCAGCACATTTAATCACAAGCACTTAACAAACCTTTAAAGCCTAAAAAGAAGATGCGCACCTAAAAAGAAAATCTGTTCATATATTTAATGAGTAATATAAAGCATGGCATGATTCAAAAATTATAAATAAATACTAATACAGTGATTATTGTTTTATTTTATTTTAACTGCTGTGATAAATTGATTCACAAATGCAACACTACATTTTGTCGTTGGTCATGATGCATGTGGTTTATATGGTTGCTGGTCGTTTCAATTAGTTACCCCTGTTCAACTGCTTTGTTAATGCAAATATCTAATCAGCCAATCACATGGCAGCAACTCAATGCATTTAGGCATGTAGAAATGGTCAAGACGATCTGCTGAAGCTCAACCTGACTTTAAAACATGTCAAGACTGTTGGTGCCAGATGGCCTAGTTTGAATATTCCCGCTGCTGATCTACTGGGATTTTCACACACAACCATCTCTAGGATTTACAGAGAATGGTCTAAAAAAGAGAAAATATCCAGTGAGCCTCAGTTCTGTGGGTGAAAATGTTTTGTTGATGCCAAAGGTCTGAGAAGAAGCTCATAGGAAGGCAAGAGTAACTCAAATAAAATCATGTTACAACCAAGGAATGCCAAAGAGCATCTTTGCATGAACAACCTTACCCTAGTTTCTCAGCCTATCTGAGTATTTTCACTGACCATGTCCATGTCACAAAACTAAAATCATATCAAACTGGTTTCTTGAACATGCCAATGGGGTCACTGTCGTCAAATGACCTCCACTGTCACCAGATCTCAATCCAAGAACTGCGTGATGTTACTGTATGATGTCAGTATGGACCAATATCTAAGGAATGTTTCCAACACCAACATCTACTGTATGCCCTGAAGAATTAATGCAGTTCTGAAGTCAAAAGTGGTTCCAACCCAGAACTAGCAATGTGGCTAGTGGGTGTATATCTGATTATGTTATCAACTCCGAAATGTATGCGTTTGGGACACCTCGTAGGAGTTCTTCTCTTATTAAAGGAAGATGTGCTAGATCATGTTGAACTATGATGTGTTGTAGGATGTAGCTTTCAAGACGGTGAGAGGGAGAGTGGGGACGAATCAATATTGAAATTCTTCAGTAAATATTTAATCCAAGCATGTTTGCCTAGCTTAAGGGTTATACATTTCCAATTGGAAAGTGAGTTCAAAGTTTGACTGGGACTGCGGTGATAATCCCACAACACTGCTGATGAATATTTATGCTTTACCTTTATGTAGATAAAAAAAAAAAAATACTGAGCTGGTACTACTGTATAACGTAGAGCAAAAGTCCTGATTTGTAAAGCAGTTATCTTTTTAATAAAACACCAACATGGTGAGGTTTATGTACACTCTGCTATTAATCCTCTAGTAGAGAACGAAGATCAATGTAGTCTTAATATAATGGACTATTGCTGTAAAAAATTTAAGTGCTGGAAACAGAGCTGCTACCAGTGTGTTTAAAACCACATCACGCAATCACTGGAGAAAAAAAAAAATGAAAAAAACTGGTAAAAAGACTTACTTTACACCACTGTAGTATCATGATTTTATTAGTTTATAATTTTTTTAATAATTTATAATGGCAGCTTAATTATTTTATAACATTTGGATTAGCTTTTACATCATTTATGTGCAATGTACTATATCCTATATTCTTAAAATATTAAAGGGACAAAATCAGGCATCCTGAAATGTGACCTGATTGTTCAGCTTATGTCATTTGTTAATTTCCGATTTAAACAGTGATTAAAATGGTGTCCATTAGAGAGTCAATGGATTTGTTGCATCCCAGATACAATGATTTCCCATTTATGAATTTGGGTATGAAGAAATTTATTCAGAAGTCAATTTGCTATTTGATATCCAGCGTTGGAGATTTGAATCTCGCCACTGAGTTTTCATGCTTTGGTGGCTATCCTGAGGCTACTCATGGTTTTACCCATAGTCCAATACCATGTAGCAGCGTGATTGGTATTTCAAAATATAGAATATAAAGTATGATTGTGTGTGTATATACAGTACCTGTGGGCTGCAAGAGGTTGGGGACAGCAACACGACTTCCCGCTACAACAAGGGCTGGTGGCTTGAAGTCACAGGTCATTGTGGCCAGTCGATGATTAGTGATGTCAGGTCGAATGGATGAATGGTTACATAAATCAAGTACAAATTACAGATATACAGTACTGTGTTAGTGTTTAGGCACTTCTCATTTATTCATATCAAATTAAAGAAATGGGAACAAATGTTTTACTGTGACAGGCTGCAAAATGCAGTTTAACAATTGGTAGTCTATTTAACAACCTGAGCAGCGACCTCATTTCCCTCCTCATCTGTTTCAACCTCTAAGCATTCAGCATCACCAGCATACTAAACAAACAAAATCATTCTTCTCAAACTAATCAGGTACAGGGGCTGGACTGAAAATGAGAACCAAAACCTTGCCAAAAATGTGCCTTGAGGATGCCTGGAGAACTATTCCTCAAGACTACATTAAAAATACAAGAAAGTTTAACTCTTTGGAAGCAAAATAGAAAGGAATGGGTTGGCTTAAGAGTATTGTAGTTCACAGAAATGTCATGAAAATTGAAATGATGTGAAAGACATGCAAAACTAAAGTAAATGAAGATAACTAAGACTCAATTTTCAGTTAAGACAAAAGAAATTGTGTTGTATAAAAAGATAATGTTTAGAATTTGGAGAATTAAAAGAGTAAAAAAAAAAAAAAAGAATTGGTGGGAATTTTCCAAAAAAGCAGCTGTTGTCATAGTACAGTTGTTAATGTTAACAGTTTTATAGGCAGATAAACGTTTAATACAAGTAAGAAAATTTATGATACTATGCATAAACATTTATTTATATTCATTCTTGATTCACATGTACCAGGGGCATAATACAAGGCCAAAAGGGCATAATAAATTTCTGCATCTCATTTAAGTAGGTCTAAAACTGGATGCCACAAAACGTGCTATGGAAACAGTGTATCATTATATTGAACTTTATTTGTGTATATTGTAAACTATACAAAGACAGCATAAAAAATACCTTATGTAAGATCCTGTTTATGATGTTTCTGCTAGGGGAAAGGGTTTTGCTTAGTCTATCCAAGTGAAAAAAAAAAAGTTTCTACTGGGAAACTCTTGCTGATATGGAAATATTTTGTTGTAGAGTTTTACCCAAAACTTCCAAGAACTTGTTTGAAAGTGCCAGCAGAACATTTATTTATTTCTTTTACAAATAATTATTAGTTAACGGTTAGTTTTGTGCAGAGTTTGTGAATGCAAAGTGTATCTTATAAATGACTAAACTGCAAATGCTTGAGCATGTGTCTTTTGTACTCTGTTAATGGGCTTTTGTAAGGTCTTTGTGTATTCTTCTGCGTGGAGCAGGAAAAGTCAGTAGTTCACAGGAACATTGGCTTATCTTGCACAAGGCAGCCTTTATCTCAGAAAAACAAATGCTGCTCTTCCTAAGCAAATACTGTCTACTTAGGTATTCTCTTGCTGAAGTGTATGTACTGTAGGGGTAGTGAGGTTTTTGAATTCATTTCATCAAAGCCCTGGTAGGTTGAGGAATGCCTGAGGAAAACTGAGGTCAGGAACAAACTCTGTGAAGTTCCTACTGTCGGTCTTCCTGTAGGCGTGTTCTCATGGTGAAATCAGCTGCCAAGCCAGCATCACTGGGGCGTCTGCAATACTACTCTGATTGGTTCAAATATGAAAGTCAACCATACCTAAACATGGAAGATGACAACTGTTTAGAATGTGACGTCATGTCCTCTGATATCTGCCTTATCTTATGCTCTGAACTGTACAACCATACTCGCAAACCATGCTTGCAAATCAACTAGGTTCATACTGCCACCTACTGTATTGGAGAGTATACAGTAAATACACATGCCATACAGATCAATATTACTATTGTGAGCAGAAGGGGGGTCCAAGCAATCCAACATACAGTAGTGTAAAAGAGCCGGTAGTTGATACAGTATAGAGGTACCACCTTGCTTAAAAAAGTTTGACAATCTCCATCGCCTAACATCAATTCTAGAAAGCATGCTTCAACTACTCTACATCTCCTCTTACCTCTAATTGACTTTTAAATATTTGGTGCATGGGAGACTTGGACAAATATGACAAATATGTTTTAGTCGGTGTCAAATCGAGTCATGCATCAAGATCTCATAAACACTACCAATGCATGCCATTTATTCCATGCATTTTACATCGTGCTGGAGATTTGGGCCCAAGGTGCACACAAACATATGGCTGGTAAGGGTTCAATCAGAATTCCTCCCTGCTAGTTACTTGGATGTCAGTATTGCATTTCATGACTGTCTCTGGAGGATTTCTTATTGATTTCTAGAATTTCTTTCTTCACACCAACAGAGGATTTGTGCCTTTGATTGGCAGTTGCCAGTCATTGTCAAGATAAGTTTCACCCTCTTGACTGAAGCTTTAAATTTGTTGAGACTGTTGTCAATCAAGCTTTTGTAACAGAATGACTCGCTCTCTCTCAATCACTTTATTTTTCCTTTCATAAGACAAAACCCCATGCACCAATGTGCATCTGTGTAAAAGGTGGTGTAACAATACAGAGTATGATATTGTTTGAGATGAGACTCACAGACAATACATTCAGCAGACTGCATAATGAAGGTGGTTATTCCTCATACAGTAAAATGTGGTTCTTATTAGAGCATGTTTAATAAAACCTTCAACTTAACTCAAATCAGGAACAGTTACACCGAATATGACAAAATAATAATAATAATAATAATAATAATAATAATACGTAACATAAAATAACTGTTGTGTATGAGCATTCTTATTATTTTCAGCTTTTAATGAAAGGAAAATAGAAACCCGTGACACACAAGCTTTAAAATAACAATTAAAAGAATTAAAGCCTATGTACACTGATTAGTACGTTTCGTAACTTGCGTAAGAGCTCATCAGGTTAATACACAAAGATGATTCAAGGGAAAGTTCAAATGAACTGGCATTTTATTCGACTCCATTTAGAGTTAAATACATAATATGTCTATAACTCAAGATATTTCTACAGGACATAATACAATCCTTATTCCAATTCAAATCAGCTTTTATTGGAATCACTGTCTAGTAAAACTTTACTTAACTTTAAGTAATTACATTTTAAATACAACAGTGTAAATATATACCCGGTATCGGGCATTAAGGAACACTGAACCAATAGCGCATAATATTCATGTAACAATTTTACATATATTCCAGTCTTGTAACATATCACACGTTTTTTTTATAGTCAATTCTTGAACTACTTTTTGATATAAAATAATATTCATTACTATAGCATAAACAAAATAATAAGTGAAAATTTAAATAAAAAGATAATGGAAAATATTAGAAATGCTAAACAACAGCAGACAATAGCAAATTAAATCATGCATGATGTCTGAATGCCTGTTTAATATTAATTTCCTCGTAATGAACCAGTATGCAAAATAATTTTAATGAAGCATTATAATCTAGAAATAAAACACAGCTTATATGGAAATTAAGTTTACCTATTTTTTATTTATTTATTTATTTATTTTAGCTTTTTTTACTTTCATGTTATGAGTGCATTTACAGAAGATGTCAAGCACAGTATCGGTACACTACTCTTAGCTGCAGTTAAACATTTGAATGGTGCAAACATTTAAAAGAGGGCCATACTGTACATATGTGAATGATGACCCCAGCTGAGGTGACTCGGAGTACATTGCAGTAGAAAGCCTGATCCTTGAAAATTGACGCATAACTTTTCGACAACCTGGAGCTGTACACACAATCATTCACCATCACATTACAGGCACTTAGCTGGGAGATATTTTCACATCCCCCTGTACAGTCCTGACCTCGATCCAAGCCATTTTCACATGTTTGGGCCATTAAAGGAGTTCCTGGGAGGCCAGCGTTTCAGGTGTGAAGCAGGCAGTCTGATCATGGTACTTGGAAAAATTACTACCGTGATGGTATCCAAGCACTAGTGAACCACTGGGACAAGTGCATTAATGTAGCAGGGGATTATATAGAGAAATAAAGGGTCCTGTTATTCTGCACAGTCAAAGGTCTCGGTTTGACTTGAACGCCCTTAGTACTTTCACAATGCTGTGTAAATCGCTGTTATCGTTATTGATATATAAAAGGACACATTCATAGCAACGGACATGCTGTAATTATTTTAGCCTGGTGGTTCGAGTGCTTGTATTGGCATCACCGTGATAAATGCACATCTCATTGCCGAATTCATGTACATCGCTTTATAAGTTTCATCTTTTTATCATTTCTTCGTTACAGAAATCCTGCACCATGATGTCCAAACAAACGCTATCATTTTCCACTTGAATAGTTCTAACAGATGTACCTACTGTAGTGTAGTGCCTACTACAAACCAGTTTGTACATGATGTTACTGTATGTGTGGAATACTTTAATGGGAATGGAAATGTGCATGTTCAAAAATGGTACCCAGAATGAGTCTTGGGTTTGGAACTGAAATATTTTAGAGAATTTTGATAGGACCCTAACACTGTAACATGGTGTTATGTCATCACAGCAACAACCCTACTAAATAAACACTGGATTCCTGACTCACCTGTGGCTGTTGTGGCCCCACCTGAAGGACCTATATAAAATGAAATATATATATATATATACAAAAGGATACTATAAATATGCATCTAAAACCTTTAATCATAATAACTTATGATAGGACAGAAAAATTAAAATCATAGTTCTGTACTATGCACCATGATATTTTTTTTTTCCAGTAGTGGTTTCCCATAAATAATCACTCTTTATCAAAGTAGCACACAGTGAGATATTTAATATCTGATGGTCATTTTATAGTGCTTTATGTTTCCTGTGGAGCAAACATGTGTTATATCTGAATTTCTCCTCATAACAAGTTAATGTATTATTCCCATGCTGTGTTACAGAGAGCATGTCTCAGATGAAAATAACACCCATAGAGATCATTTAATATGGGATAAAAAAATAAATAAAGAAATCTTCAAAACATAAGTGTGTGAGTGTGTGAGTGTGTGTGAGTGTGTGTGAGTGTGTGTGTGTGTGTGTGTGTGTGTGTGTTGGATATTGGGATGACGAATGTGTCTTAACCAAAATCTCATGGGGAAGCATGACCATGCTGGGTTTATTATATTCATAGATATTTTTTCTGCCTCATCAATTTTTGTGTGGAATTTTTTTGTTTAATAAAATGAGCAGTGCATGATATTATGATAAAACAAATGATCAAACAAAAATGATCTTGTCTTACTTTTTGTTAACTATCAAAAGAAAAAAAAGACAACTATATCAATGACAGAGAAGCAGTAAGTTCAGTAGGGCACCGTTTCTTTCAGGAAACATTAAGAGCTTCTATAATATCTTACCAACGCCAAGAAATATGAATGAAATCACCATATTAACAGCTGAATCGCCATATTGTGATTTTGGTGATATAGTAAGTACCTTCATATTTAATCCTGAGATAACTGATGACAGTATCAGGAATTGCAGGTATTCCATCTATCATGAGCTACCAAGCTGGAAACTTTAAATGTCTGTCAGAAAACGTGGCATATGCTGCTTTAAGATTGACCAAATGGATTATGTTGTATTTTATAGTCTGTCCTTCTTTTTAGTTTCATAGTTTAACATTCTTCATTTTCTCTTTGTAAAATTTTTTAAGAGTTCCTTTTTTTTCTTTCTTTTTTTAATTGTAAGGAATTGTAGCTTCCCTGATCGTGTCAAAACATTAATCTCTGCTGTTTTTTATGTAGGAACTAGCACATGTACGTATAATTGATGCAATATCACACCAACTTTACAATGCGTTTGATTAGAGCTAATATCGGATTTACAGTTTACAATTTTCTAAGCATGAACAGCTGGTGGTTAATTAACTAATTCAACTAATTAACTAAAAAAAAGACTATTGAATAAATGTGATTAACAGTTGAATTGTAACTTTTGAATTTTTTAAATTTATATAATGTATATGTATATTCACAACAAATTTTACATTGCACATGATGTCACAGGTCTATTTACAACCAAAATAATCTGACATTTCAAAACAGTTAAAACAGTAAATTTAGTGGTTCCATTTCATATTTCATGTCTAAGATCAATGCATTTACATACTTTTCCAAGTAGACTATTTATTGATTTGTATTGTGATTATGTAAGTATCAGTTTTATATTTTTATAATTTCTTTTATATAAAAAAATTGCTCATGCAGAATGCTGTGCCATGTGAATAGTTTAGAGTGCGCCACCTGAAGGAATTACAGAGGAACAGCAATGTTTTACCACTTCAAAAGCTAACAAAAAATAAATAAATGTAAAAAAATTTATTCCTAAGTCAGTGTGGTCAAACATGAAATGACGAAAAAAAAAACGTCATACATCGTTTCTAATAATAATGGTTGTGAGATAACATAGTTATGAGTGTTAAACCTATTTTTTTTCCCTATATAATCCTTCGCTACACTAACAAACGTATCCTAGTAATTCACTAGTGCCTGGATACCATCTAGGTAGAACCTTTTTTTTTAGTACACCAGAAACGCTGGCTTCCCAGGAATCGTCACTCACAGGCATATGGCCTTTGTTAAGACATTTGCACTGCTCACTGTGGCTAAGAGTCCCATAACTGTACTGTGCTTCAAGTCTTCTGTAAATGTCAGTTGGTTCTATGCGTCCCTAATTCACATGAAATTTCACCACCAGTCCCTGTTTGACTTGAACACAAGTTCATTAGCTAATAGAATTGATCGTTTTTATACACAATATGTAACCATATACAGTACACCAGCTTCCCTTCTTCTGTTTAAGGCTGAATGTGATTACACGTCTTCTTCATACAGTATGTTCTTTGTTTTTGAATAATATAAAACACTTACAGGGATATAAAGCATCATTTTTTTCATTTCTCTCGTAAAGCCCACTTTAATTCTTCTCAGTTTAAATAATACATATTGGAGATTTTCAAAAGACGGTACTTGCAGTAATTTAAAAGAGTTTATTATAAAATAACAAGCCCTTTTTTTTAATTAATGTGGCTCATACTGTACCACTGTTTAAAAGTAAAAGACATTCACAGTATCGAAAGCAAAGAGAAACTCTTAACTGCCTCATTACATACATAAAAATGAAACAATGATTCAGTTAATGTCTATATGCAGCCTGTGCCGTTCTCTATCCCCCTCTTACACTGGAAGAAAATTGAATTTAACTCCGTTAACAAGGTTGAAGGAATAAAGTTCCCCTGCCATTCCCTCCAAAAGCTCCCCGAGGTCCCTCTTTTAATTAGAGGTTGTGTGTTCCTACGTGTGCTTTTGTGAGAATTTATCAGATGGATGGCGGATGATAGGAGTAGCGAGCAGTGTGGCATTGTGATAGATGCGCTCGGTTCTCCCAGTGCGGCCTTAACACTGCCAATCTGTCAGCTCTCAAAAGCCATTACTTAACACATTAGTCTGGCACGTAGCACCGGCCTCTCAGCCGCACACTGCGAGCGTTCACAAAGTCTCCAGGGGCAAAGCGCTGAAACCCACTGCGTGTGAAATAAAGTCTGTGGTGATTCCGCAATCGTTGGCACCTTTGTAACTTTTACATTTAAATCTTATTAATAATTTTTTAAAAATAGGATTTTTTTCTTCCCTTGATCTAAGAATATGTGCAAATATTTGAACCTATCAAATAAAACGGTGAGAAAATACACAAAACATTCATGTTAAAGTTCAAAGGACATTCTAATTATTTATTGTAAAATTCAAATTCATTCTGTTTTACTTTCTATCATTAATTTGGGTGACCTCATCATTTAGTATCCCAACATCAGTTAAGATGAGGACAAAAAATTAAGGAAACTTATTCCGATGATCTTCAAGAAATAATGAAGATGTAACTTGTGGAATATTCCAATGGTTTCACAAACTCTACCCAAGACATATAGTGTTAAAATAATTAGTTTCATTTATTATACTATGGTTCTTGATCCTAGTCATAATTTAAAAATAGACTTCTTAGCCATAAAATTAAAACCACCCGCTTAACATTGTTCTGCCAAAATAGCTTTGACCCATTGAGGCATGGACCCCATAGGTGGCATAAAAGATCTTAGCAGCAGATCATTTAAGCCCTGTAAATTGGCAAGGTAGGACGTCCATGGACTGGGCTTGTTTGTCCGGCACGTCCCACAGATAAAGACGAGTTGAGATCAAGGGAACTTGGAGGCCAGGATGACTCCATGACTCCTTTGTCATGTTTCTCAGCCCATTCCTGAACTATTTTTGCAGTGTGGCAGGGTGCATTGTGTTGCTAAAAGAGGTCACTGCCCTTAGAGAATACTGTTGCAATGAAGGGCTTGCTTGGTCTGCAATAATTGTTTAGGAGTTTCGAAGGTTTCAAAGCAGAACATTGCCTAGAGCACCACACTGCCTCCACTGGGTAGCTCTCCTCCTGTAATCCATCCTTAAGTCCTACAGTATCTCTTTCCCAGATAATTGTCACACACATGCACACATGACCTTCTTCCATTGCTCTATGGTCTGTTTTTTTTCTGGTATGCTTTCATGCCCACCTAGCAGTTTGTGCTACCGTAGTTCACTCATTGTCCTGTCTTGGACCACATTTGGTGGGTACTAAGCAATGCATACAAGGAATACTTCACAAGACCTGCTATCATCTATTAACCGAGATGCTGTAACTTACTCGTCTAGCCAGCACAATTTGCCTTTGTGAAAGTTTCTCAGATCCTTGCGCTTACCCATTTGTCCTGCTTCCAACACGCAACTGTTCACTTGCTGTCTAATATATCTTAACCCTTGACAGGTTCCGTTGTAACTAGTGCTGCACGATTAATAATATCGCAATCGCAATCGCGATGTCAGCCTATGCGATTACATTACAGCAAATGTT
>JAQMYK010000021.1:8919605-8936137 GCA_030014345.1 Clarias buthupogon
AATAAAAGAACAGTTTAAAAGTGTTATGTTCAAGTTATGTATAACTGTAAAGTGTTGTGTTTTAAAAGATCCACAAATGATAAGGATGCACGGATGTAGCACATTTTAAACGTTTATAATGCGTTTTTGTTCCCAATAATTAATAAACATTTTTACAGTTGCATTATAATTCATTCCAGGTTACAGGCTATAATTACTTATAAATATTGCACAGTGTACACAAGGAATGGTATATTCATATCCACTATACACTATAGAGTTCTGTGAGGTGGTATTAGAGGTAATAAAATGCCCCAAAACAATAATTCATTACAGAAATTAATAAGAGTTATAATCACATTATAAAACTTGGCTTCATAGAAAGCTTTTCACAGCTTTACATGATTTCTTTCACTCTTGTTTTTTAATTATTTAATTTTAAAGTAGTGTCTCCCTTGTCATTTACTCAGTACATATACTGTAGTATCCATGATATGATATTTTCCTCCCAGCACCCATTGGCATCTAAAAGACTACTATGTAGTTATACCGGCCTTTAATTAACTTTTTATGATAAAGAAACCATCAACGCATGGTTGATATCGAATGATAAATGGATTTCTTGGGTGATATTGTATATATGGGAAAATTATACATCGTCATCAACGCAGAGAACAAAATCATACTAGCAGTCCAAAAGACAAGCCGGAGCTGTGCTGCATGTAATGATACATAAGGGATTCAGGTCTGGATATAAAAGAGAAAGAGCTCATTTGAAGAAGAGCAGCACAGCTCCAGTTTATTATTCCATCCCAAAAATCTCATTAAGCATGACGCTGAAGATTAGTTCAGAGGGTAAGAAGTGAAGCAAAGGCAGCTACAAATAGCTGAGAGGAGAGGAGTCTTTGTTTGCCATCATTAATTTGAGCCCAGAGTGACTCAGAGGAAGAGCGGCTGATCTGCAAAAGGGTCGAATATGACAGACGAACAGGAACAGGTACCCCCCCCCCCCCCCCAACCACATCCTTCTCTTTGTTTCTCTCTCTCTCTTGCTGCGTATGCGCTCGCCTCTTTCACCTCCTCGCCTCTTAATTGGGGCGATCGGGCCATCTGCGATGCTGACAAAGGAAAGTCCATTTTGATTTATGGCACCTCAGGATGGATTAGTCTTGAGATTTCTGCCCAGAGAAATACCTCAGCTGAGCGTCTAACTTCAGTAGGGGAAAAGCAATTCAATATACCAAGCTACATTTATTTTGTAGATATTCTTTAAATCACATTTAAATGATTACAAGCTGTGACATGATGGAATTGTGTACTTGTCCTGGGGATTGAAAAAAAAGAGGGCCTTTTATATAAAAGGGAATGGAAATAAAAAAAAATAAAAAAAGAGCTTAGTATATTTCCTGAACACTGAAGTACCCAATAACAATGAGGATTATAGGGGGTTAAAAAAAAGAAAAAGAAAGAAAAGAATTGGCCCTTATTTTATATGCGCAGGATGAAAGCTCATGCTGTAAAAAAAAAAAAAAAAAAAGCTGAAAAGGTGTTCCATAATGTTACACATTAAAAAAGATTCATTAGTGGTCTGACTCGAGGTGAAGGATTTACATTTATGGGCACATTTTCCCCCATCTATATTTTGTCGCAGAGCAGAGAGTCCTGTGGTCATTTTTGCACCCCAACACACACACATACACACATACCGCCGGACCAAAGAGTCTGCTTTAATGGTGCGTCTAACAGCCTCCTTGCAAGGCCATTAGTCAGTTCTACTGCATAGACACGGCATGATATTACAGCGCTGCTTAGCAGCTGTCCAGCTTCTCCATTGGGCCCCTTGCATCCCAAAGCTCAGAGCTTCAGTGTTAATTGGCCACTGCTCCACGCCATTGCACTCCCGCTAACCGACACACACTGGAGGCAATGCTTTGTTAGCAGCAGAGGATCTACCAAAATCCATCTTCATTTTTGCCTTTCCTTTTTATTTTCGGTATCTCAGGCTAACAGCAGCATAGGGAGGGTTTTTTTCTCTTTCCTTTGATTTTTTTTGGATGTTTTATCTCTTCTTCTTAAGTTCAAATGCAAAATGGACACGGGTACTTGAGTTCCTTTAGATACAGATGCTTTGTCTGAACTGTGCTGTGTATTCCAGCTTTCTTGTGTGTAAAGATGAATAAAAGTCAGCACATTCAAGGTTACACAGCACCATAGGAGTCAGCGTGTTCTCGTTTCTATGCCCATTATTCTCAATTCCCAATATTCCTATTATTAGCAGACCTTTGGTCTTTTCTTTATTTCACATTCTTGCCTTGTTGAATATATAATAGGAAGAATGCATTTAAAATATACTGCATCGTGGATAGAATCACCAGATTTGTTCAAGACAGTAGCTTTAAATACCCTCTTTTTACATCTAAATATCTTTATCTTTTTTTTTGGAAGTCTGGCCCTTTTAAAGAAATATGCAAACAACATTATGCATTAAATGACCAAAAAAGCTGCTGACATAAAGTCAATAACAAGCACAGCAGCTTAAATGCCAGCTAGATCTCTAATCTACTTATTGATGCATATTAATACCTCAATTAGTGCAAATTAGCACTTAGATAGAAACACAAATGCGTAGCAGTTTCGTGATTGTGTTTTCACAATTAGCTTCTGTAATTATTCTATTTAATTCAGTAACTTTAATTATTACAGGAATCATGCTCCGCTTCAATGCAGTGCTAGTATCTTTCAATTTCTGATTAAACATAAAGTGCTGGACAAGTCAAAGTGTGCACTTCTTTAACGACACACTACTAATACTAGCATTATGTAAACAATCATTTTAGAAGTATTTCTTAAATCTGATAATATTTTAAATCCCGGTGTTACGTGGTATATTAAAACGTGTTTTTTCAAATACTAATTATTGCACCATGAAATTCTTTGATTTAGTGATTAATGTTAGATTGAACTGAATTGGTACTTTAGATTGAACAGTAATAATTCTGAGGATCCGTCTTAAAGTTCTGACAGAAAACACATTGTAAGTAGAATACAGTAAATCTATATCTATCATTTCTATTATATTTAAAATGACATTTGCAATGTTTATAAGCAATGTTTTAATTATGTAATGCACTGCCTTATACTTTTTTCTTACTTATTATGAATTATGACAGGGATGGCCAAAGTTTTTTAGGTGCACAAACACAAATTGACAATGTTTGTGACTCCAAGCCTTTGGTTTAGTTTGTGTTATGTACTTCTAAATCTATATTCAGATTTCTAAATCTTCTAAATCTATATTCAGTTAAAAATGTAGATTATATTGGTAATGATTATCTTGTCAATATTTGTATTGTTCTTCTGAATCAGGGTTACACAAAGTTGCTAGAAGTTGTATTAGAGTCCCACTTTAAAAAAGTTTTCATAGTTAAATATGTTCATTATATTAATTTATAAAATAAAATTAACAAAAGAGATGGCTTTTGTGATCCCATTTATAAACCAAACATGAGCCACAGATTGATGACCCCTGTATCATAAGTATTTTTGACAACACATTATATCACTAACACTTTCAGGCTTATATAAACTCAGACTGTATATAAAATCAACCCTGTGTCAGTTTAAATTGTATGATATTTAGTGATGATTGCTTTTGACTGTTTATTAATAGCTGTAGCAAAGTTGAAATTATTATAAACAGTTTAAAGTGTAATTCTATTGTGAGAAATGTACTGTTGTAAATGTTGTGGGTTTCATTATCAGTTTTAAGAAATGTCTCACTTTACTGATAAGAATGATAGATGATGCACCCTTATTTCTTTCCCATTTGTGATATGTTAAGTATATTCAACCTGTTTATAATGCATAGAAGATGCTGTAATAAAATATTTTTTTTCATATTAAACACATCATAAATATGTCTTGTACACTTTATCATAACTATTTTTCAAACTTATTATTTAAATTTTAAACCCTATTTTGCATTATGAATAGTTATCATCACATATACAGTATTAGGTTTTGTTCATTACAACAAAATGTATTACAAAAGCAATTTTTTTTTAAAAATCAAAAGAGAAATTAAATTTAATTTAATAATTTTTCAATTATTTATCAAGATATACATAAACAAAATTGAAAATTTAAAGCAATTATATACCAGGGCAGATGTTTGGTAGTGGGGAAAGAATTTGTTATAAAATCAGTACAGATTGCAATCTATAAATGCATTATGAACATTAATATATTCAACAATACCTCTTTACAGGTTATAAACGTAATAATGTTGTAGATAAAGCTGTTCTAGAAAGTTTTTCTACAGAACCTTTCAAACATATTAAAACATGTTAATGATGCATTATTAAATCATTATAGTTAAAGCCTTCTTAAAAGGTGTTAGCAATATTTCCTACGAAATCTCACTGTATTGTCAGGAATGAGAGGTGCGCACATAATTGTTTTTGCCAAATTAATTTCTGGAAGCAAAAAAAAAAGAAAAGTTTTACAACTGGTGCATGAGTCATTAAGAAACCTTAGAGGTATCCACGTTCTGCTCTTGCTGACCTGGCAACATGCAGTGCCCCAGGGAGTCCAGCTGTTTGCATCTGGCTGCCTGTCAGTGCCAGCGGTCTCCCATACCCATGTTTACCAGATGCCCTGTCCCCTCAGGTGAACACTGCAGCTGGTAGAATGAAGCTCCATCAGACCCATTGGCTTCTTGCCCAGCCGGCACATGCAGCCATTTGGACACAGGGAAGCTTGCTTTAATATACAGTAGAGTCTAAGAGTCTGAGGCCAAGACCAAAACCAAGTTATGGTTTTCCAAGAACTAATGCGATATTTTACTCAGGTGATAAATATTATTCACACAATTACTCAGTTCAGTTCATTTAACTGACGTAGTGTTTAGCACTGTCACTTCACACATCCAAGGTCGAGGCTGGAATCTTGCCTTCTGTGTGGAAATTTGCCAGTGGGTTTCCTCCTGGTGTTCCGGTTTCCTCTCACAGTCCAAAAGATATGATATGTTAGTTTATTGTTGTTTCCAAATTGCCTGCAGTGCATGAATGGGTGTGTAAGTGTGTATGTGCACCTGTTGGTTACCAGAGGTTGGAGTTCTCAGCAGAGTAGCTTTCCCTTACAGCAAGGCCTGCTGGGTTGAAAGTCATACTCCACCGAGACCAACCATTATGTAGTGACGAATGGATGGACAGATGGACGAATGAACAGACTTAATTCTATGAAACAGACACCAATCTATTTATGCTTGTTGGAAAAATAATGATATGAAAATGAAATATCTATTAATATCTTGTTCCCACACCATCTGTTTTGTATTTTAAAATCCCAGTAATGTCTTTTTTATTTAATTTAAATTGTAACACACGATTGCTCTTACCCCAAAGTGTTAATTATTGTCTCATAACAAATATATCCTGATAATGAATTAATTATTATAGCTGTAATGTGTGTTTTGGCAGATTCATTCCTATTAAACAGTAAATAATACATCTTTCCCCCATGTTCATAGGTATTGATGTATTAATCCTCAAAAGTTATTGCCTGTTTTTCATAAATAGGTTAATATATATTTATTTCATATTTGATTACAGATGGTTGTGACTATCTATATATATATATATATATATATTTATATATATATGACTATATTAAAGCTAAATTTAAAATGGAATATTTAAACTACCACTGAGACAGAAATTTGAAAAATAATTATATGAAAATGAAATTGTACAATAAGTATAACAAGCAGTATGGTTGCTCATAAGATCTTGTTGTAAACTGTGGCTTGTTGTATCTACCAAGACTATCTTCACTTTTAAAAACTGAACAGCAAATAGTCAAGAATACACTCTATGGTTTTAAATTGTAAACAGTTTTTATTGTTATTTTGCCCAGTAAAGTAAAGCTTTTGTTTTCCGTGGCAAAGGGCACAATTTCTTGATAATTTCTTGGTCTCTTGACTAAATAATTTCTAAAATTATTAAAAACTAACTGATTCACGGGTATGATTTGTCAATTTGATAATATATTTTTTATATGAATTTTAACATTTTATAATGTAGTTTTCTGAGCTGGTATGTGTAATCGGTTTATCAAACCTTATTTATTAAAACATTTTTCATATAAAAATTAATTATTCATTTTTTAACACATTTTTGTATATACAGTATATATAATATATATGCCCTATGATAGCCCATATAGCTTATGATTATTAATAATTATGATTATGATATGGTATCATATGGTTATTTTTAAACATACAGAATTTGATAGATATTTTTTCATATTTAAAATAAATTCTGATTTATTTTTGACAAATAGAAATATATATTTTTAAATATATATCTTTAAAAAAAAAGAAAATTTATATAAAAAAAATTTAAATGTGGGCACTAGACAGAGTATCAACCCATTTTTTATTCAGGACAAGGTAAGGGCTGGGAAACTGTTAGCGAACCTAGAATATCTATCATGATACATTTCATATATATCATAGAAAAGTCTTTGAGAATTATAATGATGTATGTCTAATTACATTCACCCCTAATGTATTCATGTATGACATCGCAGACTGCGGCAAGTTAATGATAAAAAGTGGATTCTTTTTTTTTTTTTTGACGGATGTAGTTTAAAAAATGACTTTTTGATAAATGATCATCTTCTATTGCCGTGATATTTGGACAGTAATGTAGCTGCAACACAACCCCTAAGCATGTTCATTGGATCAATAAGGCCATTAAACAATCATTATTACCATGAACCTTTTTTTTTTTACCCAGCTATCTTTTTTTAATTATCGAGATATGGGTGACAATGGTGCAGAAAATAAAGTGCCAAAAATGTAGACCCATTCTACACATTTCTGCTCTCTTGACATTTATAATAAAGTAGGCTCTGGTGCGCACAGTGCTCTGTCTCTGTAAAGGTTCATTCATCAATGTGATCTGTAGTGAACTGTACGCAAAATTGATCTTTCAAAGTTGCTCAGTCGGTGAATGCGTATTTTCCCTCTAGTTATTAGCCATAAATAATTGATTCGCGTCTTTAATCATCCTTTCCAAGCATGCACATTCTAGCAATAAAACACACACCATTAGAATGTTTTAACGTAGGGCAAGGCCTGACTCACCCATTATTTTTGGCGAAATGAAGAATAATCTGAAAAGTAATTGAGCTTCACAACTTTTAATTTTTTTATATTATATATATATTATTTGGAAGTTCTAATGCAAGCAGATTCATGATCAGACAGTCTGCTTCATATTTGAACTTGAATTTCTGGCCTCCCAGGAACTCCTTTAATGCCACAAACATATGGAAACAGATAGGAGCGCGATCAGGCCTGTATGGGGATGTACTGTAGCAATAACTCCCAGCCAAGTTCCCGTATGGTGCAAGTGGTGTTGATTGATTGTGTGTACAGTTCATAAGGACAGATGCGTCTCTTCCACCAGTTTGGCGACAATTTGTCTGTCGATTTTCAGAAATCAGGCATTCCATTTGCAGAAAGACTTGCAGTGTGCTCATTCAAATACTCTTGTTTTTCATACCAGAAACATATATTTAATCACCGTGCTGCGTTAAATGTAAATTGGTTTTACGCCTTCATTCACAAGACTCTTCATAGAATCCCAGTTGACGTGAACGCCCCTTTTACAACATTTTTTTCTCTTTTAAAAAGTCATTAATTTGAAATTTGCAAGTCAAAACAGCTCTAAGGTAATAAAATTGATTGTCTCTAGTTTTCTTAGGTGAGCTACAGTGGTCCACATAATGCAGTGCTTATAACTAGGTTGTCCTGCCTTTAATGCAGACACATGCTGTGCGGCAATTCTAAAACCTTATTTTCTAACTATTGATCCTGGAGGGGAGAGTGGGGGGGTCAGCGCACAAGATGTAAAAAGCTTGGAAAGACAGATCTGCTGTCAGGTCTTACAGTAGAAATCAGGCAATCAATGTCACAGCACTCCACCATGCTCCATATGAACCTAATTCCACTCACTGCCACTAAATGGAGAGAATGCAGGGGCTCATCAATCATCAATTCAAGGAGCACTTGCTGGTTAATAGTCTGCTCTTTACTCACTGAATGGGTGCCAGCATTATCAGACCAGGCTGCTGGATATCCACAGCATTGCATAGCAGTAGAGAAGGAGGGGTGGTTTGGTGCTAATAATGATGATGATGATGAGGAGGAGGAGGAGGAGAAGAAAGTGTAGAACAGTGCTGCTCCAACTTTTGATCTCTGGGTTATTTTCTCATTCGCAGTGCCCTCTGTTCTGTTTTTTTCAGACATTTCCTGTCAGCTCGTACTCTCCGAAACTGAAGTTTGCAGCAACGATCGATTATCACTTTTTCTCCCCGAATCCATTTCTTCTATGTTTTTTGGTGGAAGGTCTCAATGCTTGAGTAAGAATTGCAATCGGACCTGAAGATTAATATCTTCTCGACTTTTTTCCTGGCATTGCAATGCTGACTCGAATGGAGAGTTGTATAATATTGAAGTTTAGTCAGCTCAGTCACTAATATCTGTTTTTTTCTGTTGTTGTTGTTTTTGCTTTCATCATAGGTTTCAAGTGTTCATGGTTCCATCCCGGGAAAGACGGAGCTACTTAAGTCAGGGAGCCCCAAATCAACATTAAAGCACATATGGACAGAAAGCACCAAGGACTTGTCCATCAGTCGCCTGCTGTCACAGACTTTGAATGGGAAGGAGAACACCACGGCCCTGGATCTTCGCTATGACACACCAGAGCCCTATTCAGAATGGGACTTATGGGACTGGCTGAGGAATGCCACCGAGCTCCAGGACTCGAGGCCCAGGGCCAAACGGCGGCCCATGGTCAAGACAGGAAAATTCAAAAAGATGTTTGGCTGGGGAGACTTCCACTCTAACATCAAAACAGTCAAGCTCAACCTTCTCATCACCGGCAAAATTGTTGACCATGGCAACGGTACCTTCAGCGTTTATTTCCGCCACAACTCAACAGGCCAGGGCAACGTATCCGTCAGTCTTGTGCCACCGACCAAGATCGTGGAGTTCGATGTAACAGCGCAGCAGTCAGTCATCGACGCCAAGGACTCCAAGTCCTTCAACTGCCGCATCGAGTACGAGAAAGTTGAGAAGGGCTCCAAGAACACGCTGTGCAACTATGACCCGTCCAAGACGTGCTTCCAGGAACAGACGCAGAGCCATGTCTCCTGGCTCTGCTCAAAGCCCTTCAAAGTCATCTGCATCTACATCTCCTTCTACAGCACCGACTACAAGCTGGTGCAGAAAGTCTGCCCAGACTATAATTACCACAGCGACACTCCCTACTTTCCCTCAGGCTGATGGATGCCACTGATGCGAAGGACAACACAGGCAATGTGGACTCTCTCTCTCTCCCCAACCACAACAAATATTTGTTTCTAGTTCCTTCCAAATATGTCACCCAGAACTAATTCAATATTTCAGATGGATTTAATTTAATAAAATTGTATTTATTTTTATTTTTGGAACACATACTTACACACAAAAATCTAATTCTGATGGTTTAAAGTGTCAATTCGGATTAGCTTATTTGTAATTGTTATTGTTTTAGTTGCTTTTATTAATGTCTGATTGCAGTCGTAGGGGCAGAAAATTCTGCCAGTTGATCTTTGCCAGCGGTATCTTTACTTGTTTGTTTGATTATAAATTGATACATTTTTTAAATGAAATGTTATTTTCATCCCACATTTAATTTTTATTTCTATATATTACAAATATTACAAATGTTCATTTATTTACTATCCTGAATATAATTTTTTTTTTCTTATATCCCTCAACAACATGTGGACATTAAGACGGTATATTTTACCAAAAGTTCACCAGAACTGATGTGCGGAAGAGAAATTTAAAGTGAATTCTTTATACAGAATCATGAAAAAAAAAAAAACTTCCCCTCATCCACAAGAATCCACGAACTTTGATAATCAAACAATGACCCCAAGATCTGTTGGTACGCTTATGGACAAAACCATGGCTTTCGTTGGAGATGCCTCGACTCTGGGCATGTTTTTTTTTTTTAATGTTACAATAAAAGATGCAGAAATGTGAGAGCCTAATTACCAACAGTTGTTCCTCAGCCTTTGTCCTATTACTGTAATACTCTTGAATGATACAGCCCACACTGTCTCCTGTAGTGTCAATATGATCCAGCCATGGTTGGACAGCTCACTCATTGCCATTCTAATACACAGTAATGTATTGAATTCTATATCTTAGAGCTTAATTTGTATGAATGGTTTGTATTGTACATAGTCACACCCGATGGAGCCACCTCTGTATATGCTCTCATCTACTATCTGGCGTTCCTTCTCCCTTCATCCTTTCCCCCCCTCCCATTTCTCTCTATGCCACATCCCATATCTGTTCCCGGTTTCTTGGACTAAGAAAAATGATGTTGCTGATGTAGATGTAAATTTCATGCTCTTGTACAGCGGCTGTAAAAGCTGTCTAAAAATATATAAGTACTTACCATCTGTATGATCATGGTTACTTTCAGGGCAAACTGAGGGGTGGAAATGTGTACATATATATGAATAAAACACTGAAAGTTTTATCAGTTGATTTTTTTTTTTTTAAGTCACATAGGATTTTAATGGCAAAGTAAAATAAAGAGATGGCTTCGAATGTATCCGTGTAAGAGTCGATTCACAGAATGTTGTATTGAACGCGTTTAATTAGTTGTATAAAAGAGAACAGTTTTCTCGGCAAATTAAAAGGGATTGCGAAAGTCTGAGAGCAGAGACCTAATAGTGTCTCTTCAGAGAGCTCAGATGTCCTCAAACCTGCCGCTTAATATCAGCAGTCCCCTTTAAAGTGATTAGAGCATCCAGTGGGAGACATGAACAGCACATAGCTGGCTCACGACTTATCAGTAATTAAAAAGGATGCCAGGTTTTGCTTACAATATTTCTCATTTCAGTTCCTCACTTTTATTTTAATTAGCTTAAAGAATTGATAAATTTGTACAATTATGCAACGTTATGATCCACAGTACAGTGTGAGTAAACCGTACTGTACTTTAACATCTCATGCTATACAGTATATCATATAAATGGTACAACAGTCAACCAAAAGCCATAACAGCTTATCAATTGCTATCAATATTCACAAATTGTTCCATCCCGCCTGGTACAGTATATGCAAATCGGTTAAGCATGCGTAGGCTTTTAAGCTCTTTCATAAACTGTGATTGCTTAGGAATAATCTCATCAGTACCATCAAACCTCATTATATACAGCCATGAATATAAATCATTGCTGAGAACTTCACAAAACAATATATAATAATAATAATAATAATAATAATAAAAAGACTGAAAATAATAATAAAAACAAAATGATAATGCATTTAATACATTCGCTCGGTCCATCAACAGCCCCCCTCCTGTGAATACGTCGGAGTAAAGCACATTTCTCCCCTCTGGTGGGTCAGAACATTTCGATCTTTGAAACATAGCCTGCAGCAGAATCGTAATTAAGTGACAGACTGAGCAAGTCGAATATTTATTCAATTTGCGTCACTGCCTGACACTTCCCTCGCCCGTGCCTGTTCCTTCTTTATTCATGAAGCTGGATATGATATACAGTACATTACATTACTCAATAAATATTACCCGCTAAACCCTAGTATAATAAAAGCCCTTATTGCTACTAGATCAAATTTTGCAGTAGCTTTAGCCTTGTTAGCTCTGCGTGTCTATCTTGGAATGCAAAAAAAAAAAATAATAATAGAGAAGAGAGAGGGCTCAAAAATGAGTGCTTTTGTCAACAACAACATTTGGTGCCTTGACCCAATGTCGAAGCATCGCTGCCAATCCTATCCCGACTCGACGCCCCTACTTTTACCACAAAATTTCTGTTTTAATCAAAAGCAGAATGGAAAAAAAAAAAGACCCTGCGTGCCTCTGGGATGTTTTTCCATTAACCATTCTGACACATGACTGACTGTGGGGGATTATTGGTTTTTGAAGAACTATTAACAGCTGTACATTTGCATTTTAATACAGTTCTCCTCCACTACTAATGCAATTTCGCTTCTCGGCTTTGTTACCGCCTTGTTCCTCGAGCAATCCGGAGCAATGGTGAAAAAAGGCCCTCCGGCTTTAATCATTTTAATTGTCATGAAAAATTAGTTTTCATTAATCACCCCTGGATCTTCTCAATGGTGCCGGGGTGCCATTATGACTTCCCCCTTAAAATGGCTGCTCGTGCCTCTCCTGAAAGCTTTCCACAGTCGCCTATCTGAATCTTAAGTAGGTAAGGATGTGTCTTTCAGGACATAATGAGTAAGTTTGATTCATTTTGTAGTGTAGTGTAGTGTGGTGTACACATTTTAAGTTTTCCTTCTTTTTCAAGATTTGATAAGTGCCCTTTTTCAGCTTGGCCAGTCTCCACATTTAGGCACTTGATCTCCTGTGACAAAGTTTGTAACTTAATTACTTCTCTTCCTTTTCCACCTGTTCAAAGCATACATTCAAATTCGCATTCAGAGTCATTAATATGAACCATGAGCAGCTTATTCAGATGTAACATTTCCTTGATTTTTTTGCACAGGAGGGTGATGGAGCTGCTCAAGCATGCTTGGTGAAGGAACAGTAACCTTTACTAAAGCACATCCATTACAGTTTTCTCTCTGCACTCTAGATAAAGCTCTTTCTCCTCCAGTGAGCAAGTGAGCACGCAACATTAGACATCTTGCATCAGAATCTCATTTTAGGCACAGTGCATCATTTTTTTTTCTTCCTCCAGCCCTTTCAGTCTATTTGGTAGTATGCTCAGTCATTGGAGGCACTTGATAGCCGAAATCTAATTCTGATTTTATTTCATCACTTAATAGCTGTCCAAAAGTTTTGGCACCTTCAGCTGAGGACTAAATAAAGGCTAAAACAAATGCTTTTTTATATGGTTAATATAACCAACGTATAGCCTTACAGTACAGTAGGCATGCAGATGTTACTATATTTCATATTTATTTGAATAAATATAGAACGAGTTCCAAGCAGATACAAATAAGAGGTGCACTGATCATATTATCGTATAGTATTTTCATTCATTTAATGCCAGATCAAACCAATCAAATTGATGGGCCAATTTTATCTGAAAGGAAAAAGGTTTACACAATTAAATGTCATACAACAGTATTTTGTCACAGAAATTATCTTCAGGAATGTTTTTCTTTTTGGCAGTAGATCAACACACATTCACTTGCTTACAGTAGAGGTGATTTGTAATTGTAATTGCTACGTTCCTCATAATAGCATGTTTTTATGGGGTAAGAAAAACTGGTAATGGTAAAAATGGTAAACCTGGGTTCAGGATGAAATTAGAGACTCTGGATCCGTAGATAACCAATCCATAGATTATGAGATTTAAAAAATCTTAGCAGTGCAAAATGAATGACTAAATTGCATCTTATCATTTTGTTCCACAGACGGTTTTAAACACCCTTCAAGACACTTTCAAAGAAAAAAAATCTATATATATTTTCAGTATTAGATAATTCTAATACACAAAAACTTTTGAATAGCGTATTTGCTAATATTTACGATAGATGCAAATATAATACATGTTGGCCTGGCTATGCACTATAAATTCAGTCCAATAGGCTATCGCTGTAACCTAAAACAATTAAGTACACAATGCAGGATCTCGCTCTCTCTCTCTCACACACTCTCTCTCTCTCTCATTCTCTCTCTCTTGCATCCCCTAAAAATCCATTTAAAATAAATTGCTTTAGGGAGAGAGAGGGAGAGAGAGAGAGAATACAAGTGGGTAAAGGTTACACTCATATTTAATAACTTAAGGCTCCCTGGGGAGACCTTGAGGGCTTCAAAACTCCATACTTTTCATTGAGGTGTTATCCTTATTAAAATTGGAGTTCAACTTTGAAATTATTAATTAACAGAGGTTACATGTAAATTTACCCACACTATGAGTACATATATGATAAAAAAATATATTACTTTTTTTAATTAGGTTGGACTATGCGGATGTTGAGTAATTAATTAACTCCTCATAAGTTTCAGCTTTGAATTAATTTACAGTATATAGATAATATTATTGGTGTTTCATATCTAAACAATTCTGACCAGATATAAATGCATCATGATGTACATACAGGTAAGTGACTCTAAACATTTAAAAATACTTTTTGTAAAAATAAAACTTTGTTTTGTTTGTCCACAACAGGGCAAGCTGTGGGAAATAGTAATGCTGCAAGTTTAGAGTCGAATTCAGAGTTGTGCAAATGTCATGTGGATGTATGGAAAGTTCAATTACAGTACTTTAAACAATTACAGTACTTTAAAAGTACAGTAAATTTTCTTTTAGCATGTCCCTCAAATCGCGTTTCTGTAGGTTATTCCAGGTGTTTGTTTTTATTTATTTATTTATTTTAGCTACAGCAGAAGAGTCAGGGTTTTTCAAAAGCATGTATTTCACTGCCCTATAACACCAGCACTTCCCTTTAAACCCCCACATGACATACAGTTATGAACTTAATGATATTCTGCAAGTTTTTTTCTTACATATAATATATATGTAAGAATAATATATATTTTTTTCTTACACACACACACACACACACACACACACACACACACCTTTCTTCAAGAAATTATTATATTTACAAGACATCCACTACATGATTATTTCCATCTCCTTTTAAACACACATGGAGTTGAACTAATGTTAACATCTGGTGTTGTGCATGTAATTGCACTCTGAATGCTTTCTGAATGTGATAGCTTCTCTATGCACCCATGAAAATGATTTTAATGTGTTCTTATTTTGTCAAAAGCATTCCCTATGGAGCTATGAGGTGAAAAAATACTGTAAGTGTGACAATTTATATACAGTGTTAATGTTTACATATGCTTATTTATGAACGTAAATGTCATGACCATATTGCACTTTCAGTGATTTCTTTCAATGAACCTACAACATACAATATTTTACAATATACATCTTTAATCGAAGAAAACACCATGGATTTGAATCCCAAGGTTGATTATTTTTTTCATGGGGATTTGATATCTGTTAAAGTTTAATACTACTTTGTTTTGTAATTGTGTAGCTAGCGAAATATAACTGATATACAGTTTACTATATCTTATGTATTAGTACAGTACAGTATTTCTTAACTGATTTCTGGTAAAGATCACTTTTCAGTCATCATGTTACACCACATCTACTGTAACAAGTGAAAAAAAGTATGTAAACAGGATTTCTGGATTGTGCTACAGAACTACACTGATTACAAATTTAAAGAAAAAGAAGAAGAAGAATTTATTTGTCACGTATACATTACAGCACAGTGAAAGTCTTTCTTTACAAGTCTTATTTGGGGTCAGAGCACAGGGTCAGCCATGATACAGTACCCCATTGCAAACAGGGTTAAAGGCCTTGTTTAAGGTGGCATTTAGGTGGAGCTGGAGCTTTAATCGCCAACCTTCTGATCAGTAAGCTAGAGACTTAAAATCCTTAAAACCTTCGGGTGGCCCAGATCTGTGCTGGCAACACAGCATAGGTCAATGACCATGAAAAAAAGATATATGTACTTATACTGTATGGAGGCCTTGCTTCCCTTGTTAATGGGGAGGCTTCAGATTTCAGATTGTGCATTTACTGTAGTTTTTTTTCCTGGATATGTCAGGTAGAACAAAAGTTATTACTTGTATAGCATGTACATTTTACCACTACTGGAATATGGGAATGATGCCGCAAAAATTTAGCACCTTTAAAAATTATTATTATTATTTATTTTTATTATTTATTTATTTATTTTTGGTGGTCATAGAAACAACCAAAAACAAAAATAAAGACAACATAAAGACAACTTCTTGTTTTTAAAACTCATTTTTAAAAGAAAATTCTCAGTCATGTTTATATAGTTGGTTAAAATTATTATTTTATCATTTTTTTGCTATTTTGTTGAAAAAAAATCTGTTTATTTACACTGCACAATCCTGATCCCTATAAATGTGTATTTAAAAATCTGCAAAACAAATAACTGCTAAAATGGTCTACGCTTTAAGACTTACCTTAGTGAAAAAAAAGTGCTTTTCAAACTTCTTAATTCTCTCAGCATTTCATTTAGCAAAAACTTTGAATTACCTCAGGCTGAAAATTTACATTGATTTAGAAGCCTACTGAAAAACCTAATCAGATATCGGTACAACATCATACCTAACTTGAAAATATATGACTTATTGATTGGACTGGAGAACACAAATGAAAATATTGGGTTTTTATTAATAGAACACCTCTTGGGGCAACAGAACCTCAAGAGTGTCCTAACCTTTGCATTAAATGATTCCATTTCACAAGATCAAGTGGTCAGTTCATGATTACAGTAACTCAGGATGGATATGAAACAAATACTGGGATTGAACAGAAAGAGATATAGATGGAGAAAGATTGCTATTATAGGCTACATATGGTTAGAAAAAGCCTTTGTCAGGGTCATCATTCCTGCACAACAAGATTTCATTAGGAAA
>JAQMYK010000021.1:8936214-8958890 GCA_030014345.1 Clarias buthupogon
AGATGTTTAGGTTTGCACAGCACCATTCCAAACCCAGCTGTAATAGGATTAATGTAGCCTGCGGCCATGCTGTTCCGCTTGGCAGAGGATCAATCGAAAAAAGGCAGGAGCATATTAAAAGGATTATAGATTAGCAATTAGATGTCTTTTGACTGGGGCAAGAAAAAAACTCACAGAGGTGATGGAGGCTCAGTGTTTTAAGTCAGCAGTTTAAAAGGTAGTGCAGTACAGAGACACTCTCAGTTTAGAGGCATATTCTGATAAATGTTGTATTTTGTGGAACTGAAATATTGGCAACATACTGTATAAGATCAGGCTTTAAATCTTTTCTCTACGGAATAATGTAGACTATAGTGTAACTTTTCCCCATGTGCTTTGATTTTTTTTCTCTCTCTCTCTCTCTAGTGGATTTTGCAAGCGCTGCTCGAACCTACCAGTGAGGTGGGAACTAGACTGTGTCCAATGTATATTGATTTGTGGGTCCACCTTGGTCCCCATTTCAGTATTGGTGCAGGGTATGTCCACAAACAAATGGAGTACTTCATTGGTTGTGACAGCTCCATTGCGTTTGACGGACAGGAACTAATTTCCCCATCATACGCAAATAAAAACAAAAGAATGGCACAGCGTAAGTGGCTTATTAGAGCCAGGTGTTGTGCAAACCCTATAAATGCAAATAGTGTTGAATCACCATGTTCTCAACTGTAATTCTGTATGAAGGGTTTTAGTACTGTAGTGTAGTTCTTTATTTTGCCTGAGAGGGAAAAAAAAAAAAAAGCAATAATAAATTACACATGCATGTGTGTCTTGTGGCTTAGCTTTAGGCATCTCCAAACAGATGTACAGAGATAAAAGTGAATGAAAATTTGAAAATAGGATGCAGGTTTGGAGCAAATAATATGTCTTAAATTGGTAAAGAATTCCACTCAATACTTGATTACATACTGTATTTCACCTTCTATTTATTACAACTAGATCCTTAGGATAAAAGTCAGTGAGTTAAGTCAATCACCTGTATGCATTTCAAGTCCATTTATTTCTTCATTAATTAATTAATTTATTTATTTGTAGACGTGTCAGAGATATCTGGTTAAAATATGATTTTAGACCAATGCCCAGCATACTTGTTATATTACATATTTATTATGTTATAGTCCAGCCTGACATTCCATTTAACGTTCCACAATATACTAACTCAAGGTCATGGCATGTACGTGCCTGGACTTCGTTTTTGTTTATCCTGTGCAATCTTCTATAATGAAAATGTGCTTGCAATTTGAAGGATAAGCTGACTGAGCATTCAGCTGATATGCCTACAGCACACTTTTTAATTTTAAAAAGTTTTTTTTTTTTAATCCACAAAACAAATTCACTCCTCAAGATAAGCAATATCTCCTCTATGGTAGAAAAAAAAATCTTTTTCTCCATCTCCCCACCCTCTTTCATTTTTACACACACACATATACACACACAGACATAGAAATGATAGATCCTGTCATGATCCTGTAAAAGAGGCCAGGCAGTGTCTCTACTACTGTAGATGCCTGTGAAAATTTGACTGCTGTCCAAGGTGCTGAGGAACTTTTACTCCTGCACCATAGTCCTGATGGGATCACACCCTGGTTTGGGAACAGCACCATGCAGGACAGACGAGCTCTACAGAGTGTGGTGCAATCACCTGAGCGCATTATCCGCACCAAGCTCTCTGACCTGCAGTCAATCTACAGCAAGTGGTGCTGGAACAAATCCAGGGCGATGGTGAAGGACCTCAGTTTGCAACTATTTGAGAGACTTACATACTGTACTTCATGTTATTGCTGCTAAAAATGGCTCTACAGGCTAGTGAACCAGGGAGGGGAGGTTACATAGTATTGCCTAAAAGGTGTTGTTTTTTGTTTGTTTGTTTGTTTGTTTCCTTTTGCTTTTTTATTCATTTTTGTTAAATAAATAAAGTCAAAGACAAAAATGGCATTTGTTTGTCATCTGAGGTTGCCTTTGCCTAATACTAAAACCCGTTATGATAAAATTTTTGCATAAAAAACATAATACAATACAATATACAGTAATACAATACAGTACAATACAACTCCCCAATTGAGCCAATATTGTTCAAGAAAACGTGATAAAGTCTAAAGACAAAATCACATGTAACTATAATACATGCCTCTCTACTCCATGCACATAACTCTGACATAATTTTGGTAATAATTCCTTAATTTGCACTTTCAACTCCACTAAATATGAGTTGAAAGTATACCATTGTTAAGCTGTTTCTGCTTTTTTGTGCCACTTTTATAGTAATATCAATTGTATTATTAATATCAATAGGATTTTTTCTTGACATATAGGCAATAAATTTTTAACATAAATTTGACATAAATTTTTCCCCTCTTATATCTAATTAAACTGCCCTTATTGTAATTAAAAATGTTTTGCTTACATAGCATGGAAAACAAATGGATGACTAAGATTTCCATGCCTGGATTGCCTAAGATATTTGAAGCACAGATAACATTTACTACAGATTGAACAGAAGGTAAAGGGTGTGTAGCTATATGGAAATAGATCTACTGAAAGCTCAGCATGAAAAAAAAATCAATCTGGAAATAACACCTTCATCCATAAGCAAAGTGTGATGGGATAGCATAGCGTGACCATGCAGTCTTATATTTTTCAAGTGCTGAATGAAAAGATGTTCTCGGCACCCCTGCCATGACAGGCTCATCACAGAGGCAACACCAGGTACTCCTCATCAAGGTTTGCTCGTTCATCCCACCCACGAGATGGAGTCATGAATCATGTTCATAGAAGCTGTGCACCATCAACGGCTGCTTTAAATATGCATGTGGCAAATCGAATCGTAAATCAAATTTCCACTTTATGTGACCGGGAACAGTTTGACCACGGGTTCCCTTTGGTGAAATACTTTGTGTGTGTTCTCATTATCCAGGAGTCTAACAGAAACACCCCATTTTCTCTATTTAGTAAGCTATGTTGGAAGCTACTGTGTGTGTGTGTGTGTGAAAGCACAGTCAATTATGTAATGTGTTTCACCTGTCTGGATTATATAGCGCAGTGCAGTGTTATGCTAAATAATGAAGTTTTTTTTTTTTTAGCACATATCATGTAGCAGCCTGGGGCGATGGGATGAGCATGCAAAACCTCCTAATTAGAGCAAATCCAATAATTGTGGTCAGTATCTATAGCACAGATCAGATTATATAGGTAATCAGGTTTAACAAATCTATACTCAGACAAATAAACACACAAAGCCTCAGAAAACTGGGAAATGATAAGAGAGAGAGAGAGAGAGACTGTAAATCAAGGAAAATGAACAACATATTTTGGGCAGTTAAATTAGTACAATTTATAGTAATCATATTGCAAAGCATTTTTTTCAGTAATTGCATTTTGTACTCTAACTTTCCATTAGAGTGAAGAAGTTTTATGTTTTGTGTTATGGCTCTAAATATTGTAATATTGGAGTATATTACCATGCTAGAGATAAATAGATAAGTAAGGATGCAATCAAGGACTTAATTCGGAAACACTTACGTATACTGTACATACTGTACTGTAACAAATGCAGGGACGAAAAAGAAGCACACTCGTCTTGTTTTTTCTTGCTTTCGAGTAAGGCATCAGGACTGGGAACCTGGGGAAGGTTTTTACTAACATCTGGCTGGGAGTGGGCTATGAAGCACATGGGACAAGAACAGATGTTATGCATTTACAGAGTTATAAAGAAATTAAAACCAACTACATTCGTAGGAAAATAATGCACCTCCAGGGTCCGGGTTCGATTTCCATCTCTGTGTGCATGGAGTTTGCATGTTCTCCCCGTGCTTGGTGGGTTTCCTTCAGGTACTCCAGTTTACTCCCACAGTCTAAAGACATGTAGGTTAGCTTAATTGGCGTTCCCAAATTGCCTGTAGTGTGTGAGTGTGTGCATGTGTGTGTGCCCTGAGATGGATTGGCACCCTGTCCAGGGTGTGCCCCGCCTTGTGCCCTAAGTCTCCTGGGAAAGGCTCCAGTCTCACATATGGACAATAAGTGAGTGAGTGGTGCAAGAAACACAATAACAGTGAACAACAAGGAATTCCAGTGATGTACTGTAGCTGAGGGTGGGAAACTATCTGAGCCAGAATTCACACATGCTGCTGCAATTTTCTACCATTCTTCAAGCTCAATTGTCTCTAAGATCATACTCACTTTACTACTACAGTACTACTGCTAGTATTCTTTTATTCATTTATCTTCTATACAGTACCACTTATCCTGTACAGGGTGGCCTGGACCCTACCCAAGAGACTTTGGGCACAAGGGACAGGGTTCCAATACATCTCAGGCTACTACTATTAGTAATAATAAATTAATAATAAAGACAACGTAAAACCACATAATTTGTTTATAAATGTAATCTGTGCCAATTTATATGAACACCTCGTATATACTGATACTGACCGCATGATTGCGAGTAGTCTCGCAGCAGCCTTAAAAACAGCACAGTTACCTGCAGTGCAAAATAGACTTTAAACTTTACAGGGTTTCTTAATGATCGGCCTCTAGCTGCAGTCAATTGGCTGACTGAAATCTCTAAGTGCTCATGTTAAGTTGTTTGTAATAGTGGCTATTTGTGCAATACTGTCTTCTTTTATTTTAGACCAGCTGTGTGTAAAGGCTCTATAATAGCTGATGTCCGTACTGCAATCTGTTTGATTTAAAATTGGTTTCCAAGCAGCATAAAAGGCACTGAAGACAAAGACATAAAATGGTTTACAAATGTGGCTATTAAAAAAAAAAAAAGGTGCATGTGCAGAAGCATAAGTATGTAGCGTGGAGATGTAGGAAGAAATAGAAACTGGGGAATCTGGAAGCCGTAAATCTGGAAGTATTTCCAACATTGAAATTTATGATAGGTGTTAGTGAAAGGATATGAATTTACCATGCAGAAGCGGAATATAACATGGTGGGGTCTGATGTGAGGTGTCCAGAGGTGAAGTGGATTTATATTTCTATGAAGCATACTTATGATTTATTTCACAACAATTTCCCCAGACCTACTTTTGTTCAATTCTTTATAGAATTATAGTATCTATAAACAGTCATTTTGTTTATAGCTCTAACTTTCACTCATCACTTACTGTTCAGGATCAAAGAAGGCCTGGAGCCTATCCCAGGGGACTTTGGGCACTAGGTGGGGTACACCCCGGATGGGGTGCCAATCTATTGCAGGGCACACAAGCATTATTTATAATCAACAGATTTCAACCAGGGACTTTGCTCCGCCAACACAGTAGTGATGGGAAGTTTGAATCATTTTAGTGACTCGGTTCGAATCATCGAAATGAACTAATCTTTTTTTTTGAGTCATTTAGTTCATATCGTTCTTTTGATCAAAAATGAAATAAAATGTTACATTTAAAATAAGCAGACCCCCAACACATCTACAAGCACAAATTTTGGCTATAGTTCCAGTAATGAGAATATTATAATGCTAAGGACATATTATGATAAATAGATTGAGCAGCTCACCTCTCATATCTTCCAGTCCGAGTCGTTCGTTCTTTAGAATCTATTGCACTGCATAGCGTCTATGAGAGTCACGTGACAAAAGAATGAACAACTAGACCTGGGAAGACTCATTGAGAAGAACCCTTCAATTTTGTTTCCTGTGTACTGCACTGCATACTGTAGCATCTATGGGAGTCACGTGACAAAAGGACGAACGATTCAGACCAAAGACTCAAAGGTAACGACTCATTTCTGTTTCCTGTACATAACCTCCAGTGGTTTTGCGATGCTTTGCGCATGTGCGCCCAGTAGAAAATGAATGAATCACTCTATGAGATTACTCGTTCTTCTGAGTCACGTTAAAGACTCGTTCAAAAAAAACAAATGGTTCATAAACGACCCATTATTACAACACATAACCTTCCTTGACTGGTGGAAATAACTACTTTGACTGGCGGAGCTGGCAACCAGAAGTTAGCAGCTGACAGTTAGTGTAATTAACACTTAAAGAGTGAAACTTGTTTTAAATTCTTCCTGGTATTAGGTGAGAAGAATAAAATATGTACTTTAGGTGATTGCCAGTTCTGTAAATCTCATAAGTTTCTCTTCATATTTACACTTATTCCGCTTTAGAATATCAGCTGCTTCCAGGTTCTGGGTGTGAATCCCAAATACTGTTAAATGGAAAGCTAGTGTGTTATGTAAAGTGTACAATCCTACAATTGTCACCAAAAAGGGCCCTTGATCAGGGGTTGGAGAGGGATTTGGGATTCAGCTTTGTGTTAGGAGCTAGTTGGCTTTGTAGCTGTAAAAAAAAAAAAAAAGAATTGAAAAAAAAGGAAAGTACACAGGTAATTCGAATGCAATTTGGAATGACTTATAATTAAAGAGTCACAGTGCTTTAAGATTATATTATCAGATGTGTTTTCTTGCAGAAAGTGACTGGTTTTGAAGCTGGGTTTTGGCAGGCAGCTGATCTCTCCTCAGTACAGCGGACCATCCAGACCTACTTTCACCCAGGCTGTGACCTACATTTGATTTTAGAACACAATGCATATAGTTAAATGGCCCAGTGGTGTTAATGATGTTGTTGTTAGTCTTTCAGCTGCTCCTGTCAAGGAGTGACCACAGCGGACCATTCAACAGCTTGGCACAGGTTTTATTCCTGATGCTCTTCCTGCCCCCCTACATAATCTCTATCAAATGTTATATTAGAACATAAATTCATGGGTTTATTATTATCAAATATGAAATTACTACTGTATTATAATCAACCCTAGGCACACGACAGCTGTTGAGACTGACTCATAGGAGGTTTATTTTGTGGCACTTTTTTTTTTTTTTTTTACAAAAATGTTTACACTAAATAAATATTGTTTATCATGCAAAATTACATGACATTTTTATTATAAAATAAGCAATATAAAAATATGCATGGCTGTGGAAGAAAATATATAATTTATAAAAAAGATTAACGTATGTATTTTTTTAATATTGTTTATTTTATAATAAAATTTATTTGGTGTAATTTATAAATCATGAACCTATGAATTTATGTTTTAATATAATATTTGATAGAGATTATGCAGGGGATGCAATCCGTGAGCGGGGGTCATTTTAGCCATAACGCCGGCACTGCGTCCAGTGGCTGTGGTTTGGGCATTGGCTGGGAATTGAACCTGGGCCTTCCGCATGGGCTTCCTGCGGTCTTTATGTACAGTAATATGCCAACGTGGACTACAAAATTGTATGTAAATAATCAGTTCTACATAGTGCTTCTGTGTATGTACCGGCTTTAAACTGTCATTCATGCTGCATTATAATATTTCTTTAGAGAACCCTCTCTTAGGGGAATATCCTCCTGGCCCTGACTGTTCCTTAAGTGCAGCCTTCTTGCATTTTTCTCTGTGTGACCAGCTTTAGTGGCAAACTCCTGACAAAATCCCAGAATGCATAATGGCTGCTGTCAGCATGGTTGAAGGTGGAGGAGGGGGAGAAGGGGGGGGGGTGCTGCCGTGAAGAACTTACTCCGGAGTCATCGTTATCATGTGTAAAGCCTTGTACTTAGCCCTGTCACCTGTAATTAGCGTCAAAGGGGAGCAGCCGCTGAGCTGACACACTGTACTATGACATCCTGTCAAAGCTTCTCTCACTCTCCTTTCTCTCTCTCTCTCTCTCTCTCTCTGTGTCTGCTTGTGCCTTCCTCCATCATTCCCCAAAGGGAGTCAATACTAAAACCATTGTAATACAATATTACCAAAAAATGTGGAATTTTTTTTATGTACAAAAGGAAGTAAATTGTTATAGCAATTAATCAGTATCTCAATAAACTACAAATTGCAATACAGCATTTTCTGTACCAAAACAGGTGACAAACTAGAGACATTCATCTCCTAGACAGCAAGACATGATCGATCATCTCATCTAGCAACTCCTTAGTCGATTTATTGAGCCGAGAAGAGAGAGAGAGACTGAAATTCTGATCAGTGAAATGGTAAAATGAGATCACGATCGCAACCATGGATTTCCACAGTGCTCGTGTCATCTGTGCTTTTGAACTCATCAAAAATACTTCACCATTTATCAATCTTCACTCACAGATCAAGTCTCTTTACACTATCGTTTAATCACTCCATAGTAGATCGTAAGTCAAACTCATTTGAACTTGTGGGATCATTTTAATATTGGTAAGTTTTCCAATGTTTTTTTAAATTTATTTTTATTTTTTTGTGATTTAAAAAGCTTCCAACACTGGTAAAATAAAGATGCATGCTTTTGCATGATTATGAACCAGACTTATAGCATTTGTTCCTGTTTTGATGTTGCGAATAGCACTGATTTTACTTCAGGGGCAGATTGCATTATTGCAGCTGCTGATAGACATTAAAATCCAATGAGATGCAGGAGTGAGAACATTAGTCTATTAAAATGTTTCTCCATTCTCAGCAACCTAATGACATTAGCTCCTCATTTTTCAGCGTATAACGATATAATGCCTTTCTACCTATTTGTGCCCAAAGGAGACGCGTTTGCATAATGAAAGCATTTTATCTCCGTTTGCTTTTCTCCAAGCAGTCTCACTGGAAAGAGACGACTACGTGTAATATCAGTGCGGCGAGTCGGCTTTGTGGTTTAAAGCAGTTGTAATTACGAAGGTTCATTAACTTTTTTTTTTAGAGTCTCTGGTTATAGGGCGGTTTGCTGGAAATTCACATCTCTGGAAAATGAATGCAATTGGCAAGAAAACAGTGCCATTAAAGTCGGATATAGTCGTGGTAAGTTTCCTGATGTAAACTGTATGTGTGTATTTTTAAAACAATGCATAAAAAAAAGAAAAAAAGAACACTTTGAAAAAAAAAAGTTTTCAAATAATACGCACATTTTATGCAGTTTATTATCTGTTTTATAAATGAATAATAATAATAGAAATGGGGCAGCATGGTGGTGTAGTGTTTTGCACTGTGGCCTTGCACCTCCAGGGTGAGGGTTTGATTCTGGCCTTGTTTCCTCCATGTACTCCAGTTTCCTCCCAGGCTAATTGGCATTTCCAATAGTGTGTGTGAGAGTGATTGTGTGCCCTGTGATGGTTTGGCACGGTACACTGATTTGTGCCCCAAGTCCCCTGGGATCGACTCTCTAGGGTACAGGCTACAGGTTAAGCGAGATAAGGAATGTGTGAAGGAGTAATAATAATAATAATGATGATGATAATAAAGATGAATACTCTAAACTTACCATCAGAAGTTTCTACACTATAAACAAACACCATGTTCAGATGAAGCGTGCAGACCAGTGATCTCTGATGCTATCTCTTTGAATTCTAATAAGATGAAATGTAATTAGCATACGGTGTTTACAAAAATCAATCCTTAAAGCATGTCTCGATGGTGCCAATCTCATTGAATTGAGTGTACTGTTTAGATAAGCAGCATTCTTCCTAAAAAATAAAAAGTGGATTATCACTGAACGGCTTCTCTAACCTCCCATATAAACAATTTCTGGGAAGGTTATTATCATCAGACACACATATAGAACACACACACTGTACTGTAGAATTGACTGACTGCAGTCTGCTGCTCCTAAACATTTGTGAGAAAATTCAATTATCACAAGCCTACACACTTCATCAACACAATGATGTTGCTTAACACTGAAGCATGCTGCTACTCCTCCAAATCTGGGATTTAGGGGAATACGGTTTGAGAAATGAGCTAGAAATAGGACTGGGAAATTGATTGAATGAATGATGATTGAATGCCAATTATATGGGCAGCTTTCATTAGCATGTATACAGTACAGTATACACTTGTGTATAGAATGAAACAATCCTTTTTTTTTTTTTTTTTTTTTTTTTTTGCATATTTCTGGATGGAAGGAGGAGGCTAGGGTCAGGCAGAAGGGTTAGCAGTTGAGGGATCAAACCATGTGTTCAGAAGCCCGAACAGAAGTCTGACACTCAAAGCACTGCTGACCTGTTAGAGAAATTACTGTTTCAGGAATGGAAGGAGAAACAACATTAAGAAGTAACCAGAAAGGTTTATTATTATTATTATTATTATTATTATTATTATTATTATTATTTATTTTATCTTTTTTTCAATTTTCTAATGTACCCATGAGACTGTTTTTTGCAGGATAATACAATTTGATACATTAATAAGTCTTCAAACTAGAAGCAAAATCTTCATTTGAATTTTTTTTAGCAATACGTCTTACTCAAGGTAAAGTACATGCGCTAAACTGTACTTTAAGTACAAAAGCACAAGTAATCCACTTTTTTTTGTCTGACCGAGTAACAGATAAACAGTATTTCAAGCACGATTGAAGTTGATTTTTTTTTTTTACCATTATGAAAGTCTAAATTAATAAAGAATTAATTACTTCAGTGTTCAGATGCTTTATAATTCCTTTATAATAAGGCCAATTTATCTAAATCGTTTGAGCTTAGACATGAATGGACAGAAAGAAGTAAACACTCACTCACTCGTCTTCTACAGTATACTGCTTTAACCTGTATTCAGGGTCGCGGGGACCTGGACAGAGTATCAATCCATCGCAGGGCACACACACATCCTGTACACACTCTCACTCACACACTACGTGCAATTTGGGAACGCCAATTAGCCTAACCTGCATATCTTTGGACTGTGGGAGGAAACCAGAGTACCCGGAGGAAACCCACCAGGCACAGGGAGAACATGCAAACTCCATGCACACAGAGACGGGAATCGAACCTGGCCAGGAATCGAACCCGGACCCTGGAGGTACAAGGCGACCTGGAGTAAACACTGCATGCGTTTTTACACAAAGGACATTACAAATAGTATGTTGAATAGCTTTCAGCACTACTGAATTTAATCCATGAAGAAGAGACCACTTTATGATGATGAAAGTACAGTGCATGTAGTTTTATTTCAAGAAAATTGTGGCTTTTCAGAGACTAAAAATAAATCATTGATTAACTTTGTTAAAAAGAAATAATAGTTTCAGCCTCTAATAGCCAGTGTTGTAATGGTTGGCAATATGTCTTGAAAAAAACAAAAATACAAATAAAATAAAATTTAATAATAATAAAAAAGATAACTGTGAGATTATGGAGTTAATAAACCTAACGGAAAGGAGGCCCTGGACATGATGCTATGAGTTCTAGTGTAATTACTTTGGTAGATTAGCTAGATAGTTCTTTCTATTCCTACCCTAGTAGTCGAAGCAATTAAACAGGCGTACATTGAAAGCTTAATGAATACAATACAATACAATATTTGCATGAAACACAAACCAAATGGTCAGCAGCTCACAATTTTTTATTTTTTTTTGCTCACTAGTTCATTTTGGATCTTACCTTAAACACCTGCACCTGTAAAGATGCGTAAAAAACAAGCCAGAAGAATACAGTAGGTAGCCCTGGTAGATAGGATCTAATAGATCTCTGCTTTCATAATGACTTAATTTCTTTTTTTCTTTTTTTTCCTTCTGTTCTTCCAACATGCAGTGGAGTTTAGGTCGGCTTAGATCATTAAAAAAATCTACTTTTGTGTGATCATTATCTGAAAAATAAAATATCTCTATTTAAAATACACAGGAGCCCCAAAAAATGGATACACACTTCAACATGGAAAATATATGCGCAAAAACAACACAAAACAAAACATATTACTACACAATGCTATCGTAATTCAATTCAAGTTTTTAAAAAGGGCAACTACTGTTGAATTGTGTATTTACTTTTTTGGGCCCCATTTTGTTTAAGGAGTAAAAGTACAAGTTTTTCATGAAAAAATGTAGTGAGAAGTAAAGTACACAAAGATTCTGTAATACAGGAACAGTAAGTAATTACAGTAGGTATTTGTACTTTGTTACTTGCTACTGCATCTCTGTGTTCCAGGATTAATAAGGCTGAAATTGTGAATGAGTGGTTCATTGAAACAATACCATAGTAAATGGACGCCATAAGCAAAGCTAATAACTTTTTTTTTTTTTTTTGCCCAAGCAGTGTAATATGTTAGCTCATTATTGTGAATGAATTATTAACTATTTTAAGATAATCTGTATGACCACAAGTTTGTGGACCCCCAGTCTCCTTGCCAAAACTAATGTCACCATTGTGGATGAATGACCACATATTTCCAAAGCCATGACACAATCTAGTGGAATGTCTCACCAGTAAAATGGACTATTTCTGGAATGGATGTTCAACAAACATATATTAGTGTGTCAATAAGTTTACCATGCTGTTGTTTTGCATTTATGCATGAGTATGTTCAGTTAACATTTATTTAATTTTTTAAAGTAATTTTTAAACTCTAAACCTTTTTTTTAATTTTTTTATACAGAATACAGAATTTGTGATTAGACAATGTATCATCATAAATGAAAACTAGAACACTAACACCTTTTACGTGACTTTTCCTGTCTTCCATAACTGAAAAGGAACCTTCATTAGATTTTTCACACATTCTCCTCAAATTCAAAAAGCTTTTTTCAAAATTTCAGGGTCAAGGATTGTTGGATTTTAGGTTTTATTTTTGGATGAACGTAATTATAATCTGTTTACACAAAGCATGAATTATTTGCTTTGTTCTCAGGCAACCCATTACAGTGTGAACTTTTCAATATGCGTTAATTATGCACAAAAATTGAGCAAAGACTGCCCGCAGCAAGAAATCTTCAACTACTTAGAGCCTAATGCGTTTTAATCTCTGGTGTGTCTTGAACGAATGCACCAGGCTGATCCGCCTCTGCCTAGGGTCGACTGACATCTCTAAGAGCCCAGCATGCTCTGGGGCCCTCCCTTCATAAGCCTACTTCCTGTGCCTCATTTCCTCTTTGAGCAGCGCAAATACAATTAATCAAATGATGGGGAATTTTCAGAAAAAGTAAATGCAGCTCCATTAATAGGTTGACACTAACGATTCAATGACTTAATTCCCAAAGTAATGAAGTGAGAAACCATGCTCACAAACAATTTATGTCAAGCAATCTGGTTAAAAAACTTTTCACCAAACTGATTTCTTTCTTTCTTTCTTTAAAAAAAAAAAAGAAAAATTCATGTCATATTTATATGAGTCCATGTTAGTGACCTTCAGAAATTATATTGATTATATTGTTTCCCAATTTGAAATAAAAAAAGCACTTAGCCATAAAAAAATAATAATAAAACAAAAGTTGAAGTGTGAGTCTTATTTTTGTCTGATATAATAAATGTGCCATAAATAACATGCTTTTAGATATCAAATACAAATTCTGGCTTCTGGTTGAATATTTCATAAATATTTTATTTACCAAAATTTGTTGCCCAATGTATCAAGCACTTCTTAAGATATGGCATTGCTTTCTATATGGAGATTCGGTTCTTTTTCTTGTTTGTTTCCCCATGTGACACACTCATTGTGTTCTTTTTTCAGTATAGTCTGACAAAAGTTAACATTTTATTGAGACTAGTCAATAAAATTGAAACCTCTCTGTTCAATTTCACTTTGCTGACTTTTTACATTAAGACCACCGGGTACATTCCAATGGAAAGATGAATCATGATTTGATATTGAGTAGAGCAAAAGTTATAATACAAACCCAGTACAAGTGAAATTTATCCCTTAGTCCTCCAAAGGAAAACAAAATTCAATTCAATTCAATGAATCCTAGAATCAGTTTTGATTTGGCTGTTGGTTTGGAGTTTAGTGGCTTGAAAATGTTGTGATCCAGATTTGGTGGGAAATATGGTCTGGTGAAAATTAACATAAAATTTGTCCTGTTAGTGGTCACCCACTGGTGTGACTAATGGTCCAACTTGAAAAGTTTTCTAATTGTGGCAGTCAAAGGAAGCAGTCATAGGTAAAAACAAAAAAATACTTCCTAATCACAAAAAAAAAAAAAAAAAAAAACCTTCCGGAAATGGAACTGCTTAGCACCTATGGGAACACAATAGCAAAAACATACATCGATTTTTTTTTCTTTTTGTATGAGATGGTTGTGAGCATATCTGTGTGAGGGTAATTTGAAAAGTCATTGTAGGAATTCTAAGTATGAGTCAGTGTAAGAGTCAATATTAAAATAATTTCTATAAATGGGTTGTTTTTAAAAATACTCATTTTATTTTATAGGATTATTAGGGCCCCAGCACAATGAGCAGCCCTATGAGCCCTCTTCTTTTTCTTCTTCTTTTCTTCTTCTTCCTTTTTTTTTAATGGGATGATGACACCATTATTACCGTTATCATTTACTATCTTGGATCTCTACATATAATAGGTTTTATAATTCGTTAATAATAAGCTCTAGGATTGCCTACCATTTTGACATGCAGTCACCAATTATAGGTGAAATCAAATAAGATGCCTTAAGTGAAATAATCATTGTCATTAATCTCATTAAAACAACAACAAAGCTAAACTGTATACCATGCTAAATTCACTGTGAGAACACAGATAAGACAGGAGGCAATGGAAAATTTATGTGCTCTTTTTTTTCAAGGAAAAATCTGTAGGGGGTGGGGATGGGGTAGAGAAACTTGTCCTTTGGTGTAGCGAGGGTGCATAGCCTTTATCTATGTATGCTGGTTATCCCTGGAGATTGGTGGCATTCAGGGCTGTGAGGTGTAGAAGAGGGTGTGCATTTAGTGGCCAGTATGCAGCATCATCTGCAGAGTCTAGGGGACCGAAAAAGGACAAGAGTGATTGTGTGCCATGTGTCCCCTGAGAGCCCACTCACTCATCTAAAGTGCAACTCTCTTTTTATTCTCTCTCTGAAGCTGGAAGTGGGTGAAGACAGCTCTTGATTAGGATGCTGTGCCAGCCATGGCTTGTTGCTTGGCCCTGGCCCACTGTCGCACTGTTGCCTGAGTCCCGAAGCACTGAGGGTCCTAAAGTAGCACTGTCCTTTCAGTACCTGGTGGCAAGCACATGAGTCACCACAGTACCAAGCAATTTGCTGTTGTGGACAGGGCCCCCGGTGTGTATCTCCAAGACAGCCCATCTGCATTTCTGTGTTGTTTTCCTGATTTGTGTTGGGTATGAGATAAAATGTCTTGGAGGAAGAGAAACCAGTGCGTTATAAGTGTGTCCTTGGGTCCAGGCATACACTGCAGCAGTGCATGGGCAGTTAATAAAGTGATGTGTCAGCCTGCGAGATAATACCTTTATCCCTCAATGGCCTATTTACCTGCCAGGGCTTCCAGTTCTACTGCTGCATATTTGCTTTCTGTGGGTAGAAGTTCTCTACCTGAGGTCTTGCCATTGGCCATGGCTAATTTTCCCCCATGTGCACCTGTAGCTTTTTAGGGGGATCAAGTGGCTCAAACGGAAATGAAGGCAAGAGTTGGATGCATTTTTTTATTTTACAGTATATAATTGAGGCCCTCTTTCTGCTTGCTGGACTGCTTACAGGTCACAGGACTTCTGTATAAGGATCCTGCCTGCCTGAACCATACAGCTTTGCAGGAGGACTTTGTCATCAGGGAGAAATAGGTGAGAAACAGTATCCAACCGTTCCATATGTTGCTTGAAAATGGGAACTACTCAATTACACTCTGTATATTTCTCCTAAACTAAACAAAGGAGCGATAGCCAAGTAGTTGTTTATCCCACTGCCACCTCACAGTGTCCAGGAGCACCAGCAATCTGTGACTAAATAGCAGCTTAAATGTGATAATTCTAGTGAAGGCCTGCTGGGTGTCCCAAATGTTTTACAACACTGTCTTCTTCCTCCTGGATTGAGGCCGAGGAGGCGCACTAGGGTAATGGCGGAAGCTGTGGAAGACAAGGGGAACAGAAAGGGCACAAGAATGATGTACTGTATACTGTCCATTCTCCTCACTAATTTCCCTCCACAATCATGACCTACAGTATGGTGCTGGGGACCGTTTAACTATTTTTTTACATGGTATTTTTATAGGTTAATGGTCAGCATTAGCCACTTCAGTCCTCTTGAAGGTGTTCCTCAATCTGTATGTATTTAGCTATTGGATTTGCTGCAGCCTCCTATATAATATGAACTGACTAAATAGTTTCACTAATATCTGTTCTGATTCTGAGTATAGCACTGGATATCTGCAGCCTGTCTCCGACTTGTCCTCTGGGAAACAAAGAGATTTGAAGATTGAAGAAATAAAAGGGGCATGAGACTGATGTTGGAAGAAATAGAAAGAGATCGAAAGATTAGAATGAAAGGGCTCACACACCCTTCCGAAAGCCTTCCTCGGTAAGATTGTTGTGTATAACCAGAGTATCAATAGACACTGGTGCTAATCATTTCAGACATTTGCGTCTAGAAAACACACGAGTTAGCATAACTCCCTCCTTCTGGATGCACTGGGTGTTTTCTGTGTTATGTTGCTTCTTCCTTTTTGGAGACACTTTTGGCCGACTCTTATACAGTCATGTAAAAGTTAGTACCCACTCTTTTAATCCTATGTGTTATAAATATCATCTGATCACAGCGAGTCATAGTATTAGGCAAATAAAATAAAATAAATTAACAATATAATAATGTAAAATTTTTATCACTATGCAATTATGTATTTAAAAAAAAAATGAAGCCAAAAAGGGAAGAAAAACTAAACTAAACATGTGGGCAATACTAAGGAACCCATGATTAAATAGCTTGTAGGTCCACCTTTAGCAGCAATAACTTGAACTAATCTTGAAGTAATTTCCTGTATGATTTTATCAGTCTCTGCCATCATTGGGGAGGAATTTTGTCCCATTCTTCATTAAAACATTGCTTCAGTTCATTGGGGTTTTTAGCTATTGGCTTTTGCGCAGCTGTCTTAAGGTCTCGCCACAGCATTTCAAGTGGATTGAGGTCTAGACTTTGACTAGACCATTTAAAAATCTTGATTCTTTTTTTTGTTTGTTTGTTTTTTGGCAATTTGGTGTAGATGCCAGGACTAGCATGTTTTGTATCATTGTCCTGTTGCATGACCCAAGTTTTTCCTGTCTGAGACTGTTGGACTCACATTTGCCTCTAGAATACTCTGGTATACAAAGGAGTTTGTGGTCGAGTTCATAGTGGAGTTCATGGTCATTCAGCTTCGGTTGATGCAAAACAAGCCCAAATCTTCACCTCTTCACTGCTGTGCTTGAAAATGGGTATGAAGTGTTTCTGCTCAAATGCTTTGTTTACACCAAAAATGGCTCTAGGCATTAAGGCTAAACAACTCCACTTTGGTTTCATCTCATCTGTCTATAGGGCGTTGTTTCAGAAGCCTTGTGCTTTGTTCAGATGCAGTTTTGCAAACCTCATGCATGCTTCCATGTTCTTTCTAGACAGAAGTGGCAACCCATTTTTTTTTCAGTACTTGTTCAGTCTTCTTCTAATTGTGTTGTCATAGACATTGCCGTAGAACATTCACTACTAGAAAACGTTGGCAACTATCTTTATAACCCTTACCAGATTGATGTTCAGCAATTATTGCCTCACCAAGACCATTGCTTAGGTCTTTCCCTTTTGACACTATGTTAACACACACCTGAATCCTCCAGAGCAGCAAACTGCCAAAACTTCTGCTTTTAAAGAGGTCTGCGCACAACCTGCAGCATTATAGGATGATGCCCTCCCAAAGGCATAAACCTCAGTCACTGGAGCCTGGCTTTCTCCCCAACCTACAGTGCTTTTTTTTTGTCATTTTGATGTAATAAACTTTATCTATTGTATTTCTACTTATTGCTTCAACTTTTGTTGCCAGACTTGTGCCAGGTGGTAACAGCTACTATATGCGATTCTTATATTTTATATTATAAAATGTGTAAAAATATATAAACGGACCATAGTTATACATACACAGTATATCGATATGAAAAATCAAATAAGAGGTTAAATAATTTCTCCCAGTTGATAATCAAGGTATTATTACGAGTGAGAGAATATTAGCTTGGGGAAAAACGTTCTGATTAAACTTTGCGACTCGACTCGTTTGTGGATCAGGCTGCTCAGTAATGAAAGAGCACTTTGGGATCGACTCTCCCCTCTCATCTCACTGCCAAACAAAGAGTGAAATTTAACCTTTACAAGAATGAGATTTCATTTCCTTGATCCACCTCTTTAATTAGAAAAAGGTACGTGTGGAGTTTCCTCCTGTGGGGCAAATTTTTAATGATCCGGGTTTTAGCTTTTAGTCTGGATCTCTAAATATTTCTGTATGTAAATAGTCAAACATCTATTTGATGGTAATTTAATCGTTGCTGATTAAATGTAAACAACTTTTGTCTTGTGGACGTACTGTTTCATTTAATCAGATATGAAAACGTACGTGATTTCACATTATAAAGTGGTATAAAAAAACTACAAGAAGCAGTTTAAATTATTGAATACATTAGATGAACTAATTTTAAGCTGTTGGACAAATGGTTGACAAATCAAAACCTGAATAGCTAAATATTCTGTGCACACACGAGTACTCATTTTTCATACTGTGTTATCTTCTGTAAGTTTTTGCTGTTCACTGGTTTAGACCCTAGACTGTTCTAACAGCGTTACTTAATGTGGTTACCAGTGTTGGGTATAACGTGTTACAAAGTAATGCATTAGAGTACTCGGATTACTTGTTTGATGTAACGCGTAATCTAACGCATTTGGTCTGCCACTTACGTACTCAGTTAGTTACTTTTTCAAAAATGTAATCTGTTATTTAGTCAATTTATGTAACCCGTGAGCCAAACAGCAGTCATTCCCAATCCGTTAGTGTGTGTGTGTGTGTGTGTGTGTGAAAGTCGTCCTACAAGCCCCGCCCCCGATAACCCGCCCCCCTCTGTTATTCCTGCTGTTTTACCCCTATCTCACCTATGCGGTTTGACTGTACGAGGACCAACACGCGGAAAGATGGAAACCTAATCACATCGGCAAAACTCGCGGTGAATCATGATGAACCGTACTAACGTCCACCGCGCGAAACCACGTAGGTGAGATAGGGGTATTAGTAGTTAACAGATTATGGGCCAAACTTCACTGAGTCATGATGGTAGAATAATTATAAAGGTCTTGACTAAAACAACATGCATGAGGAATCACAATGGAAAAGTACTCGAGCTAGTTACTTTTATCAAAGTAACGCTGTAATGTAACTGATTACTTTCTAATGACAGTAATTTTGTAATGTAATTAGTTACTTTAAAAAATAACGTCCCCCAACACAGGTGGTTACTAAATGTACATACCAATGTCTCTGTCATACTCTGCTAAAAACCAACTTATTTGCATTATATAAAATACATTGTGAAGCAGAATAAAATGTGTGTGTGTGTGTGTGTCACCCAAGTTCACTATATTTACACTTTACCCTAAAATGCACATGCTAAAATACTGTACTTTATAGCTAATTTAATACATAAATTAAAAGACAAAACATTATATCCATGACTCACAATTAAGAAACATGAAGAGTACAGGCACTTCCACAACATTCACTTATCTCTTGAACACATTCACTTTTGTGAAATACTAGATGTATTCGCAACTTCAGTTACGTGAAATTTAATTCCACATGGTGTTAAAAACATAAAATATTCCAGTGCCATCTGTTGAATTTTTAAATTAACTAAACTTTTTGCGTGGTACTGTCAAGTGCGCTGAATGAAGGTGTGAGATCGCGTTTATTAAGTAACTTTCAATTGCACACCCATAAGCGTGTATTAAAAAAAATTTACAGCGCCACCTGTTGTTCATTTTGAGATGAACTAATGTTTTTTTATGGGCCAGTTTTTTTTTTATAATATATTGAAAGGGTGTTTTCCATTTAAATTTCAAAAGATATCTTTATATCAGCACATGGGCTACATCACAATTTATTTATTTATTTATTTATTTATTTCATATCTTCAAATGTACAGACACACCAAGTTTACAGTTTTATGATTTGTATAGATTTGAAATAATTATCCAAATTTTTAACAGAATTACACACATGTCCTTATAACATTAGCATACATTCTAGTTAGCCACATTTTGCCTTCTCTCACTCATAAGGGGGAATAAAAACATAAAATAAATAAATAAATAAATAAATAAATAAATAAATCCTTCTTAATTATTACAGAGCAAAAAAAAAAAAAAAATGGAAACCCCTTTTTAAAATATTTATATTGAGATCGTTTAATGATTTAAAAGTTTAATTTATCATAGTTATACGAGCTAAATACCACTCAATTAGGGAATCCCCAAAATAGCACATGGAACACATGTTACTAGCTGAGTTCTAATGCATTTACTAACTATAATATAATTGTGTTTAAAATATTAACTCTCATTTTTTTGATGCAGTTCTCAATATTAGACATTTACACCCTGCTGTAATTTGCCTGTGATTAATTCCCCTTTGTATATGAGCATCACTTGTTCGTGTCACACCATGCACTTTCATGTGCGCTGCATGGCCACTGCATGTAATTAATCACCACAGCAACTGGCAGCCCGCCGAAGGCTTGATAAATCACTGGACAGTGTTTAAGACATGCAACCATACTGGAGAGCTCTCAGCAAAATACAGTCTCTGATGCAGAGTGGATCAATGATCCATCTTCTGCCTCACCTACAGCACAACCACCGCCATTGTACACCTCCTGCTCTGTGTTGTAGATCATCTACACACAATCAGGTTGCATCCATATGTTGCACTATGGAACTAATAATACTGTTTTGTTTTCTTTTCTTATTTTGCTTGCTTACTGAAACTATTATTTTCTAATACATTAACTGTTTGGTCAACATATGGACCAGATGAAATGAAATAATCATGTGGAAGAATTCTATTTAAATTCTCACCACATACAGTACCTTATCTACCTGCACACATGCACAGTTGGTATCAGGAAAATTCCCAAGCAGATGACGGAGTTTCAAAGGCTCTAAATATAAATCATGGTGGCATAGTGGTTACCACTGTAGCCTTGAACCTCCAGGGTCTGGGTTTCATTCCCTCCTCAGGTCTGCATGGAGTTTGCGTGTTCTCCCTGTGCTTGGTGGGTTTCTCCAGGTACTCCAGTTTCCTCCCACAGTCCAAAGGCATGATTAGGCTAATTGCCATTCTTGAAATTGCCCATAGTGTGTAAATGTTGATTGGAGATCCCACCACGGTCGTAAAATCAGAATACAATAGTAATCATCATTGACCTCCACAGTACTTAGTTGGACTACAGAGCTACCTAGATGGATGGATGGATGGATGGATGGATGGATAAATCATATTAAAATGTACTAAAACAGGTGATGTGAAGCAACCTGGCATGAAACAAAGCTATTTTAATTACTCTGAAGTTGATTCTTTTCCAATTGTAGGGTGATGTTGGCTCATTGTGTTAAGCTCTTAGTTACTGATATGAAGGTTGGTGGTTCAAACCCCAGCTCTGCTAGGTTGCTGCCGTTGGGCCCTTAGGGAAGGCCTTTAACCTTGTCTGCTTTAGGGGTGCCATAAAAATGGCTGATCCTGCGCTGTGACCCAGCCTACCAACAAAGCTGGGATATGTGAAGAATAAAAACAATTTAACTGCAGTAATTTATGTGTGATGAATAAAGGCTTAACTTAACTAACTTAACTATCGGCACGTCCTGAAGAGTTTTTGCTCCTCTAACACCTCAGTGATTCCCCAATGATGACAGATGCATGTGTAGTTTTATTAAGCTGTAACAATTTTTTTTTTACCTGTTTATAGTTATATTTAATGTTGCAAGTGATAATATTTGTTTAACCATAAAAAAAACAAAGCATGTGAATTAATGAAGGTTCGTATAAACTTGACAGAGCTTCAGTTATAGCCAATGAACCCCCTTGGACCAATCAGATTTGACAACGGAAGGTATTTTGCGAATTTTGCACTTGTAGTGCTGTATAAATTAAGAGAGATAATCTGAGCCAATCAGCTATTTCACATTAATAAACGTAACATGATATTTAATAAAGAATAAGGTCCGTTAAAATTGTTCTTGTTTGAACCTTAAATAAGACACTGGGGAACTAGTTAGTAATGAGAAAAAAAAGAAGATGAGTTTTTGGTAAAGCAAGTTTGGAAGTGACATTTGAGAGTCACTGCAGATGGCAGACTGCAGCAATCAGACTCAGGGTGCAATCAGGAGAGAATGTTGCTCCAATGATTAAGAGGAGGTGACAGGAGAAGAGACAGAGTGATCGAAAAAAGAAGTGAGAGAGGGATAAAGAGAGAGAGAGAGAGAGAGACAGGGAAAAAAAGAGCGAGAGACAGACACAGCAGATTCCCTGAAGACCGTCAAGTGGCGTCAAGCTAATAATCAGTTTGTTCTTGTCTGATTAGGGACTAATCATGGCCCAAACAGTATGTGAGGCCTGCGTGCATGTAACACTTGCACTAGTCTCCTTTAAGCAACACGTGATCAACTAGACAAAAAGAAAGACCGAGAAGGAGGGGTGAAAGAAATCAACAGCTATTATCTGTTAAGGAGCTTCCCGGTGTTCCGATGATGACAATATTTACTTGATTATGAGCTCTAATTTGCATCCAAACACACATATGTGAGAGCATGAATAAACAAACAAATAAAGAAATGTAAAACACAATTATAGCATGCTGTTTCATTTATATTTCAACATAAGAAAAAAACACTTCACTGCAAAATTATATAATGTAAAACACACACACACACACACACAGACACACACACACACACACACACACACACACACACACACACACACACACACACAC
>JAQMYK010000021.1:8965649-8975911 GCA_030014345.1 Clarias buthupogon
GAGCCTGGCCGGGAATCGAACCCGGACCCTGGAGGTGCAAGGCGACAGTGCTAACCACTACACCACCGTGCCGCCATCTACATATTTGTGTTTTGCCTTTTTACAAGGAGTTATTTTAGTTAATGTAGAAGCTACTTTGTCAGTCTACATGCTCTGCATTGTAATATCCTTAGGAGTAAGCTTTAAAAAAATGTTTTGGTAACTTGGGGGGAAAAGTCAAGCACTGCAAATAGAAGAATTGAATATAATATGAAGGTACAAATATACTTATTTTAGCAGATTAGACCATAGTCAGTGTATAAAACACAAACAAACAGAAAACTGCATTATCACTACCCACTTAGATTCATTTATAAACACTTCAAATTATTTAATATGCAAATAAACACTGACAATAACATTAATCTTTACATTACAATCAATACAATATTCAGATTATTAGTGTAATGGGTTTTCAAGTGAAATTTTGATTTGATTGTGCAGAATAACAGTTAAGAGTAAAAACTACTTTTATTAGTAGGGCTACATACAAGGTGTTTGACGTATGCTATTACTTTTCTGAATTATCCAACTAATGGTTTTTCCAAAATTCCTGTTTTTCCGAATTAGCACTAGGCAGCCCCTTTGTCCTCAATTTGACATGCACACCCAGACAACCTATAGTGCCATCCTACACTCAATTTTTGAAATAAAAATGTGAAACTTGACATGAATTTGATATGAATTTAAAGCTCTCTCCATCCAAAGAGCAAACTTCTAGCACGTACAGTTCACAAAATATGAGTAAAAGAATCCTCCGAGTGCACTTGGCTTTGAAGTGAAAGCTGTTTACATTCTCTGTTTCTGTGAGTTGCTGCGCAGGGGGAAGGTTGGTGTAAGTGAGTGGCCAAAGCCATGCCCTTTTGACACACGTCCTGACATGACAAGCCATATCTTTGTAACCATTTTCAGCATTTTGCACCGAAAAACTTAGTTCCTCTATGAAATTCTCTGCATCACTAATGCACTTATCCCAGCGTTTCACTAATATTTGGAAAAGAACGTATGCCAGCACTTAAATGTAAGAACGTTTTTCAGTATGCCAGCACCATGATCGGCCTGCCCGTTCCACATCTGGAAAACGTGGTGCAGGTGGTGCCTGTGAATGATTCTGTGTACAGTTCCCACAGCCAGAGACAGATGCAAGTTGGCAAAGTTATCCATTGATTTTTCATGGATCAGGCGTTCTACTTGCTGAATGTTCCCAAGCACAGGAGGATTTAGGTATGGGAGAAATGTTTTTTAGGCATGTTGCTGGAGCCAGCACAGCACGTGTGGAAAAAAACAAAAACAAAAAAAACAGTATTGGATAGAATGCTGGTGACATTTGCACAATCGGATTTCTATCGCTAGTTTGCATGTCACATTTGATATTTCACCGTGCGGGTCAATGAACATTCTGAGCTAAATCTACTTTGTGAGCAAGCAGGGTATTGCCTGAGGTGGTCTCCCACTCAGAACAGAAATACGAGATAAGAACAGGGGTGGCCAGCTGGGTGGGCACCCCACTGAAAGCCTGTCCGAGTGGTTAAGCAGGGAAAATGCACACCTTTTACCTTGTATAGCAATTAGTAAAATCAATCATGGTACAAAACGCTACTAAATAAACCACAATTCATGAATAATATAGTAACTATATGATATACTGTATTATGTTACTGCTACATTTTTTTTCCTATTGTGTGAAGTCATTGAGAATAATACTGTATATGCCCAGTCTGCACACTGCCAAGGAGAAATGGTTTTGGACCTTTAAGCCATAGTTTAGAAAATGGATGAAGAAAGAAGAAGATGAGAAAGAGCCAAAAAATATGTTAGATACGCAGCTATGTTATCTACTTCAAATGTCTGAATAAAGCATTAGAGCAAAGTTGGAGGCAAAAGGGTTCTTTATCTTGTCAGGTCGGTAAAGGGAAGTTTGCCCAGGGTGCCATACACTCTGGAGCCGCCACTGTTCACAGGAATGACTGCAGTGCGCTCCGAGACACCTTGGCCTGGATAGACATTCAAGGACATACTGTATGGTTTTCTTTAAATAATAATAATTAAAAAATCAGTTTTAAGTTTCATCACCTCTTGTAAATACATCATACAATTAGAAGATTGTGGAAATCTAACAATCACACCCATAGGTGCGTTTTAAACAGTCCATTCAATTCAGTTCAATTTTATTTGTATAGCACTTTTAACAATTGACATTGTCACAAAGCAGCTTTACACAATCAAAGGAATTATGGAAGTTCGTATGAAATGTGAATGAAATCATTCCAGATTTATTTCCTCATTTTCTGTTATTATAACCTCCACTCTTCTGGGAATGCTTTGCATTAGATTTTGGGATAATAATAATAAGAATGATACATCTATAAGAGTGTTAGTGAGGTGAGGAATTGATTTGGGGCAAGGAGGTCAAGGTGTGCATTCAAACATTCAATGTTTCAGTTAATTTCCACTCAAACCTTAACAAACCATGTCTTGAGCTTGGTTTGTGCACAGGTGCAATGTCAAACTCAAACAGGTTTGGGGCTCTTAGATCCATTAAGGGGCAAATTGTAATGCTACAGCATCCAAAGACTTGCAAAACAACATGTTTTTTGGGGTGTACAGTACTTGATACTGTATTCAGTGGTTAGGACCTACAGTACCAAAAATGAAACAAGAAAAGACAACTGGTGAACCAATCACAGCCCAAACCCAGAGAAGAGATTGCTGCAAATTGCTCACTCACTCACTCATCTTCCATCCCGCTTTATCCTGTATTCAGTGTCACAGGGGGCCTGGAGTCTATCCCAGGAGACTTAGGGCACGAGGCAGTGTACACCCTGGACAGAGTGCCAATCCATCACACACACACACACACACACACTATGGGTAATTTGAGAACATCAATTAGCCTAATCTGCATGTCTTTGGAATGTAGGAGGAAACCCGAGTACCCGGAGGAAACCCACCAAGCACGAGGAGAACATGCAAACTCCATGCACACAGAGACAGGAATTGAGTCTGGCTGGGAATCGAACCCGGACCCTGGAGGTGCAAGGCGACAACTACTCTACCACCATGCCGCTAGGCTGCAAATTTCTGTAAAAGTTAATGCTGACTCTCTAGGAAGCTGTAAGAGTTTGTTACATATGGGACTGCATAGTCACAGACTGGTCAGAGTGCCCATGCTGACCTCTGTCCACTGCAGAAAGCTAAAGAAATGGGTCAGGAGGATTCACAACTGGACTATGGAGCAATTGAAGACGGTGAACTGGCCCAATGAATCACATTGTCATTTACATCATATGGATAGCTGGGTGCGTGTGTGCCACTTACTTGGGGAAGAAATGGTACGACGATGCACTATGTGAAAAAGTCAAGCTTTCAGAGGCTGTGTAATGCATTGGGAAATGTGCTGCTGGCGCTTATTTGGGTGTTAATTTGGTATGTACTGTAGAAACAAGCACACCTCTTGGTCTCATGGCAATGATCCCTAATGGCAGTGACTTCTTTCACAACAATAATGCACCCTGAACTGATTGTCCTGAATAATCAGTGTACTGTAGTGCACTTATGCTGTATATGTACAGGGACATACAGAATGGTAATGCATTTAAAAAAATCCCTCAATCCAAATCGTTTTGAACTTAAAAAAATACAATACATTTAGTTCAGTAGTATTATTTTAAAAGTAAGAAATGGATTTTAATGAAAAGGAAGTCAATTGTGTCCTGTTGACTAATTATGAAATTCCATGCCTTTTCACTTAATAATTTTTTTTAAATTATTATTTAAATGCAAGAAAATGCAAATATTTTGTGCTTTTCATCTCAAATTCGCATTTGAAAATGCTCAGCTGTTTTGAATTGCAGTACCTTTTTTTCTTTTTAAGTCTTAGATATAGCTTTGAATTTAATTCATCCTATTGGACAAGTTCAGAAATGTGTTCCCAGGTTTTGCTTGGTAACTTCTGTAACTACCAACTAATCAGAATGTTAGAACGAACATCGGATGAAAGGGTAGTCACAGAAAAAGGCAAACAGGATTTTTGGTTTAATGGTCTTTAAATTGATGTGGCCTCACTACATTTCAAAATAAACACTAAATAACCAATGCCAAAATTATAGGATGTCTTAATCTAAAACCCCAGGCCTACTTATGGTATATGGAATTTATGTGTGTGTGCGCGTGTGCGTGTGTGTGTGCGTGTGTGTGTGCGCGTGTGCGTGTGTGTGCCTGTGTGTGTGCGCCCAGTTAATTTTCATTGACCGCATGTCTGTCCTTAAGGCTTTGATCATGGCCTTGTTAGTGTCCATGTCCCACTCTTCAAAGCACAGCCTCAATCATAACTTGTACCTCTCATCAATCTGAGCTACCTGCAAATATCTCCCTGCAAATTAGTAGGAGCATGTGGAGAAACCTGAAAGTAAACAACTGATGAGGACTGACCTTAGTTTCCCCATAACCATGTGAGTTTAAAGCATGCACACAACTTTGTGGATGCGTATACGATTCCTTGTCGTACTTCCATTTAAAATCAGAAGTAATCTTCCACAGACTGCAGCAGCTGCCTAAAGAGCAAATCTGCTCAGCTGGACAACAGGTCCGCTTTAGAGGTTACAGAGCACACTGAAGAGCAATTTCACGCTCGAAGGGAACCAGATCGGTACAGAGAGCAGCAGAAGCGTGTGTCCAGCATGTAAAGACTGTGAGTCAATTAATTACAAACTAGCATTAAAGTTATAGCGTTATATAAAAATGCTGCAATATTTATGCGTGCACATGTACAGCTAAACTATAACAGCCATTACTATAACTATAACACTCTCTGCTATGAGAAACTGGATTAAGTGTTTGTGTGTGTGTGTGTGTGTGTGTGTGTGTGTGTGTGTGTGTGTGTGTGTGTGTGTGTGTGGTTGTTATGATACAAAGCCACATAAAATTATCAAGTGCATGTTACTGAACCATGTGAAAAATCTAAATAAAATAAATCATCCATAAATTTTTTTTTTTATCTTGTAGATATAAAAAAAAATTGTGTTAAAATACATGTAAGATATAAAAAATTGAGTAACAAGTAAAAACTTGTAGTAGTAAAATAATAATAATAATAATAATAATATAAAATTATATAATAAAATATTTATATAATGATAATTCTTCTTCTTATTGTTATTATTATTATTATATAGTTTTATTATTATTTTATTATATTATGATTATGATTATTATTATTATTATTATTATTATTATTATTAGTAGTAGTAGTAGTAGTAGTAGTAGTAGCAGTAATAGTAGTAGTAGTAGTATTAAAATTTGTAATGGAAAAAAAATTACCCTGAATTTAAATTAATCGTTTTGTAAAATAACATTTAAAAAATTAAGGATTTATTTGTTTAAAAATAAATAAATAAATGAAAATAAATGAATAGTTTGTAAAATAATAGTGTGCATAATAATTAAAAAATTATCTTTTATAAAAATCACAAAAAAATGCATCACCGTGTGCTGAAAATCAGCAAATCAAACTTCATAAACAGTCATTTCAAAATAGTAATATTTACAGCTTTAGGACCAAAAATAAAAATTAAGCACACACATACAGTACATGCACACAAACACAATGAGAAACTGGGATCTATTTTGGTTAAGCTTTATATCTGGAGACCTGCTGTATTGATAGTCCCCAATATTAGTTTAAAGAAACCTGAAATTCATCAGGGAAATGCAAACTGAATGCCAAAAGCTATTCCAGTGAGTCTTAGCAGATGTTATCCAGAGTGTTCAGATCCTGTGTGTGCTCCTGTGGAAATAGCAAGGTGGTGCGAGTGTTTAATGTCGTGTGTTTGCTGGCTGTGTGGTGTGTGAATGGTGGCTCCCAGGCCCTCGGGTCAACACATACCTGTCTCAATGTCTGTCTCTGAATGCCAGAGTGCATGAATAATACCAATGCAACTTGGGTTCGGACTGATGGAGCATTTTATATCATTATTTCTTTCAATTATTTAATACTGTACATTCCTTATATAACAACATTAAAAGCTTAAATCGTACAGTATATTAGTACTGAAATTTAAACCTGATTAAAAGATAAAACTTTTCTCATTTTCCTTCACCATCATTTTAATGATCACCTGTCAACACATCTTTCATACACTGAAACAAGCTAAATCCTCGGTAACTTCAAAAATATACATTTACAGTAGGTCTGAGATCTCGACACATCCTTCATCATTACATGGCCTGCTCCGGGCATTCACCTCTACAATGCAATCGGCGGAATGGAAAGACATTTAGGCAGAGACAGAAAAAGAAAAAAGATGTAAGAAAAATACACAATTATCAATCAAGTACAAGGCAACAGATTGGAGCTTTTAAAAAGGCTCATTCATACAAAGATTTGTGGCAACGTTTCATCGCCTCTGATTAGAACTCAGGAATTGTAAATTGTGGCTAATTACGCTGTCACGGGTTCATTAAGGGCTCTGGAGCCTTGCCTCTCCCCTCACCTGCATGTATATTAAAACTCATTAGCCTCCTTGTCTGAGACACCACTTGCATTAATTGCCACTGATGCCCCAACCCACACCCCCCCCCCCCCCCCCCCCTTCTCTCTTTTTCTTTCAGCTCCCCTGCTCTGCACAGTAAGGAACATTAAAGTCCTCTGAGCATCACTTATATAATGTGAACAACTGGTAAGTTACAGTACACACATAATACTACACAAAACATCAGTGCAGCCTGTGATTGCTACTGCTAAAATACCAAATATTTTAATAAGAGGAAGCTTGTCTATAGAGTCTATATAAGAAAAAAATATATATACCACAGTAATAACCAAGGATGGAAGTAATGTTTTATGAAGGTAATGCATTACTGTGATATATTACTTTTGGTAGTAACTAGTAATGTAACTTGTTACTTTGTAATATATATGCTTATTTATGAGTAATAATGGTTTTTTAGCAACTAGTAATGCAAATGTGCAAATGTTACTTTTTGTTGTTACTTTTGCTCGAATCGTGTATCTGTGTCTCGAGTATCTGTGCATTTTGGTTGAAAGCCTTTTGTTTCATTTCACATACCATGTCTAAAATCATTGTCACAGACACTTTACAATATTTTTTATTATAAGAACAAAAATAAAAAAGAAAACCATTAACCGCTTCAACATTAATTCCCAAGAAAAAGCAAAAAAACAAACAAACAAAAAACGATAATCTCTCATTTTCCCCCATTTTCTCCCCATCAGATACAGTACATGTGGCATGTTTTTTTTAATGTTTTTATTTATTTATTTATTTTTTACCTACGGTGCATGCCTTTTTTTCATGCCATTTAAGGGAGCAAAACATGTAACCCTCTGAGATGCCTCACTTCAATAAGCATGAAAGCAGGATTAATCAGTAGCACGAGGCTTTTATTGTCGTGGGTTTTGTACATTTATTCATAACAGCATCTTTCATTTGTGTAAACATGAGTGTAAATCTCAATATGGCAATTGATGAACTATTCTGATGTAAAAGTAACACAACAGTAACGTGTTATTTTAGATAGTAACTAGTAATCGTAAGGCATTGATCGGCCATAACGTTAGAATAGACAATGAAGGACGAATCGGCAAAAAACAAAACAAAAACAAAAAACGTTCCATGCTGGTCATGAGCACACAGGTCCCAGCAATCAAAGGGACTCGGCCACCAAACTCCCCATATTCCATTCCAGCAAACAAATCAGATCCAGAAAGGCCCCGCCCTACAATCCACAGCACCCAAAGGATCCACTGCCGATGTCCTGGTGGCAGACACAACAGCTCACACCCGAAGGTCTTGTGGAGTCATGCCCTGGGGAGCCAGAGCTGTCCAGGAAACTACAATCCTGAACTTAATGCTTTGCATTGTAATGTTGTAGGCGCTCAGTATGTATTAGTGTTATAGAAAAGTAATATAGTAGTAATACATTACCTTCACTTGAAAGTAACTAGTACAATTAATATTACTTTTATTAGTACAGTAATTAGCAAAATACAGCTTATCACAGTTAACAAACATGGATCCAAATGTGTTGATCCCAACATTTTGTTGCTTGAATGCACGGAGACTGGGTTTCCATCTTCCTGTTCCAAGGCAAGTTGTTGTCTAAAGCAGGAGTATTTTTGGTATTTTTTTCCAAGCTCCAGGGGTTGAGGCATAATGTACCACTCTGGCCTCCATAACGTCCAAAAACAATTGAATTTCAGTTTTGTTGTAGTTTTTTTCTTTTAGGACACTATAATTTTATGGCTAAGTCTCTAAACTTCACACAAAAATAAAAAATGAACAATATTTCATTACACACCATTTGACATGTACAGTAACAGGTAGGTTTTGTTGGTTTTGCGTTGGTGAAATTAGCCCCCTTTATGGAAACAGTATTCCCTAATATCCTCTTCAGCAGTATAATATGCCTTGTTACAGTTTAAAAAAGAAAAGAAAATGCTGAGGAATGGTTTGAGGAACATGACAGAGTTTGCTGACTCAGCTCTCGAATTCCCAACATCCCAATCCAGTCAAGCATCTGTGGGATGTCCTGGACTAAGAAATCCGGTCCGTCGAGGGCCCAACCTTACAACCTACACAATTAAAAAGATCTCCTGCTAATACTGTATATTGACGCCAGATGCCATAGCACACCTGCAGAGGTCTTACGGAATCGATGCCTCTTTGGGTCAGAGCTGCTTTGAAGCAGGTGGTTTTAATGTTATGGTTGATTGGTGTGAACAGCTTCAGAGCTCAGGGTCTGCGCCTCTTCTATCTCTCTCTCACTCTTTCTCTCTCTCTCTCTACCCCTGCTTTTGACGAGGATGAAACGCTTGTCTGCCCTGTCAGGGTTTGAGCCAAACTTAATGATCCAAGCCAAACATCTAATCCACTGGGCTGCAGAGTTGTAGGAGTGACAAATGTACCAAGTATAAGAGAACAGCAGTGTCACAACTCATGCCGCACATCTGCTCCCTCTCGCACGCAAAAACCGTATTACAGCGGTGAAGATCACCTCGAATATCCCAGTGCCATGCAAGATATACATCGCCTTCCTCATGTGTGATAAATAGCCTGTGGGTTTCTTCCTAATAAAATGTCCACACAGCGGTACGTGTATATGCTTCAGCTATATTTGTAAATGTTACTTGGAAATGTTAGCAGGATGTGGTGCAGATAGAAAATGAATGTAAGTAATAAATTAGACATGGGGATACATTGCTTATAGAGTGAAAAGCACGATACAACACGCGCGCACACACATGCACATCCTTATACACACATGCACACACACACACACACACACACACACCTATCAGTGCAATTATTTAAAAGAACAGCTTAATTCCAGTAATTTCTACATCTCTTTTTTCTGAATCTCTCTCTCTAACTCCAGTCCTGTTTCAACTCGCTTTCAAGTCGTGCTTGTCCTCCTTTATCTCGCTCCTCACCCATCTCATTTGTCTTTCTTTCTTTCATTCAATAATTTTTTAACATTCTATTTTTTCTTCCCATTCATCCCCTTAACGTCTCTTACAATTTCTTTCTGTCTTCTCACCATGTCTTCCTTTTCTTTCATCTCTTTCCTTTTCTTCTTTCATTCTCTTTACACATCATCACATCTTGTCTTACTATTTCCTTTTTTTCCATTTTCTGTTGCTCTTCCTTTCCTTTTTGCCCGTTTTTTCTTTCTTTCTTTCTCTTTTTTCCTTCCTTTTTCTCTTTCCTGTTCCATCCTTCTTCTTTCTTTCTTTCTTTCTTTCTTTCTTTCTTTCTTTCTTTCTATTCTGTTCCTTTCATTCTTTCTTTCCTTTTTCCCTTTTCTGTTCCTTTCTTTCTTTCTTTTCTGTTCCTTTCATTCTTTCTTTCCTTTTTCCCTTTTCTGTTCCTTTCTTTCTTTCCTTTTTTCCCTTTTCTGTACCTTTCTTTCATTTTTCTGTTCCTTTCTTTCTTTCCTTCCCCCCCTTACTGTTCCTTTCTTTCTTTCCTTTTTTCCCTTTTCTGTTTCTTTCTTTCTTTCCTTTCCCCCCTTACTGTTCCTTTCTTTCTATAATTTTTTCCATTTTCTGTTTCTTTCTTTCTTTCCTTTCCCCCCTTACTGTTCCTTTCTTTCTTTCCTTTTTTCCCTTTTCTGTACCTTTCTTTCCTTCTTTCTTTCATCCCACCGCAGTTTTTTTTTCCACTATACTCACTAATTCTTTTTTACTACACTTTTGCTCTGTA
>JAQMYK010000021.1:9030826-9043266 GCA_030014345.1 Clarias buthupogon
TAAAAACTCTGTAAGGTAATTGCAATGGCAAACTCAATGGAGTGTGTTTATCTTAACTCTCCACCCTGGGATTTGCAGGAAAATTCACTGCATGCTTAATCTTGTGTGCACCAGTGCATAGAGGAATGGGGAAGAGCATTAAAAGGCAATATTTGAATACATTTCTAACCAAAAGCAGAGCAGATATGGGTGCTGTTGAAGAGAGCGCCCCATCTTTCTCGTGTACTATAAATAAAACACACACAAATAACACACTCACTGCAGGTCCGTCACTCAAAGACTGATTTGCAGCTTAAGTAACGTATGTATACAGTGTCACAGAAATGTAGCAGTGTGTGTTCGAATCTTTCTTTTAGAAATCTATCGATCTGTAAAAATTATAGTATAATACACGAAAGGATTGCTGTATGATGCAAATAATTATGCATTGCGAATTGCAGTTGTAATATGTATGGTACTGTGGTTCACAGGTTGTCATCAAACTAACAACCAAAAAAGAAGAAAAGAGAAAAAAAAAAACAGGCATACAGTACTGGACATTTATACAGTCAGGTCCAAGAATTTTTTTTTTTTTTTTTTTTTTTTGGCATTTGGCCTCTGTATACCACAACATTGAAATGTAAATAAAACATTCAAGATTTGAGCAAATCAAGAATTTGCCTTTATTTAAATGGGTTTGACAAGCGTGTTAACCATTCAGGAATTACAGCTATTTTCATACTCACGCCCCTTTTTTGGGTCATGAATAGTGAAACAAACTAACATATTTACAAATCTAAGAATTTGCCTGTAATACTTGGATGAAAATGTTTAGCAGTCCAGGAACTCATGGACATGAGCAAATGTTGAATTTTCTCGCTCGAGATGCTTTGCCAGGTCTTTACTGCAGCAGCCTTCAGCTGTTTCTTGTTTGTGATGGTTTCTCCCTTCAGTCTTGTTTTCAGTAACTAAAAATAATTTTACTTGGTTCAGATCAGGTGACTTTCCCTGCTTTGAAAAACTCTGGTGTAGCTTTCACTGTATGATTTGCATCATTATCCATCTACAATATGACGGTTTGTCCTATCAGATTTGCAGCATTTGGGTGAATCTGAGTAGAGAGTATAATAAACATTTCAGAATTCAGTCTAAGGGTCAAGCTTGTTACCCCTGTACATGTCAATTGTGTTTTTCACTTGAAATTGTTTATAAATTTAATTCAATTGAAGGTTCACTAATAAACATCAAATTAAGCAGAGTTTTAATTATACTGATTTCCTCATTTTACTATTCAGCATTCACACGATTTGTGCATTGAGAATGGAAGGAGCTGGCGTTCCACAAACTAGCATCTTTTAAATCTGCATTTAAACAAAATAAGTTAAACATAATATAATTGTTCAAAAGAACATAATACAAAAACAAAGAGTTGAAGAGAATGGACATATTAAAACATACTGTAGTTATTCTCAAACGGCTAAGTTTAATTACCTCACAAATCCTCTAAGACCATATTTTACCTTTTTCCTCAAGATATTAATTTAAAATAAATGTAGATTTTCTTAACCTGCTAATTAAAGTTAAAAGATGCAGACTGTGATCAGCATTAGGGAACTGAAAACAGCTATTTTGATCTTTGCCACATAAACTGTGATAATTGGTGTTCGCCATATGACAAGCTTTGCAAATGCACATTGCCAGAGGACTAATAAGAAACTGCATGAAGAGCAGAGAGCATGATTAGTTGTCAGAGCTTAAATCACAAACTCCTATGGTTACACTGTTCAAACTTATATAAAGTAATTATTGCTTTGGATTATTTAGTACAGTATATACTGTAGGTGGTTAGCACTGCCGCCTTGCAACTCCATGGTGGGTGTTCGATTCCTGTCTCGGGTTTGTTATGCATGGAGTAGGCATGTTCTCTGCATGCTTGGTGGGTTTTTGGACTGTGGGAAGTACTCCGGTTTCTTCCCAAAGACATGCAGATTAAGCTAATTGGCGTTCACAAATTGCCGGTAATGTGTGAATGTTGCTCGGAGGTCCTACCATGGTCAATGGGAATAAATACAATGGTGATTACCATTGGCCTAGTTGGTCTACAGAAGTTCTTAGATGGATGGATGGACTGTTAAATAAAAATGTGCATCTCAAAACTTTGAAATTAAAAATGTTGTTTAATGTGCACTTGTACACAGGGATGAAGCGAACTATCCAAACAAAAATTAGTTTCCAGAATAAACAGAATTGTGATGCAACATAAGTGCTTTTAGCAAGCAACAGCTCAGGCAACTAAAGCCCAAATACTGGCCCTTTCTAGTGTGAACTAAATATGCAAGAGTTATCTTACATGTCACTGTTTACAGCACTGGGAATTGTGGGGGGATACAGTTACAATATAAACACACTATCACCACTACACCTACAGGCTAGAGTAACTCACATAATTACTCTTCACAATAAATATCCTTATGCTTGAGGCAGATGAGCTAGAACAGAACCACATCAGGTTGCACTCATAATGCAAAAACAGGAAACTAAGGGTGAAATAAATGCAAGCTAATCAAAAACAGCTAGTCTTACTTCCCGAACCAGAATCTTCAGTTTCAGGAAGGCTGTGCACACTTTAGCCTTAGTTTCCTATAGCAATTGTTGAGAAATGTAACGATGAAATAAAAAGAGATTTGGGTATTTACTCATTATAACAATGTACGATTTTCTCCAGTTAAAATACCTCTTGACACCTTAAACCTGCTAAGCAATCAGTCCCAGCATTTAGTTTTTGTAGTACAGCTCCAAAGTTTAATGGTTAATGATAAGTTTGTATATTTATATAGGGTTTCTTATTTATTTATTTATTTATTTTTATTCCCACACCCTCCTGCTTCAAACTGGTATTGATAACAGATTATCTTGTCTTACTGAAACTAGCTGTGACATTTCAGCTCACTCTCTGCAATTACATATCCAATGAATCCACCATATCCAGCACGAACAAGGTAATGGCCTCGTTTCACGTAATTCACTATTGATCCTCGTGCTTGCATAATATTCTGCTCTGATCGATAGCATTGCTGCGGTTGTTACAAGGACATTTTGATGAGAACTGCAAACATGGGTAAGTTATTATGTGTGAAAATAACAGCTCCAGAATACATTAACTGGAAGAATTTAAATAAATCAATGAGAACAATTTTCTGCTGCTGTGTACTTATTTATTTCTTATGTGTGTGTGTGTGTGTGTGGGGGGGGGGGGGGTCGTTTGTTGTAAGTATCACAGTGGCACAATGGTTTAGTGGTTAGTACTGCACCTGCGCACGGTCAAGGTTCGATTCCCCCCTTGGGTAGGTGTACATGGAGTTTGCATGTTCTTCCTGTGCTTGGTGGGTTCCCCCAGGTATGCCGGTTTCCTCCCATAGTCCAAAGACATGCTGATTAGCGGTAGTAAATGAACATTTATGTGTTCCCTGCAATGGATTGGCACCCTGTCCAGGGTGTACCCCACCTCATGCTCTGGGATAGGCTCCAGGCCCCTCCAAGATAAAGTGATGAATCAGTGATATAGCCACTTTTCTCACTATAACCCAAATTCCTACATTGCACAACCTTTACCAAAACACTGTACATGTGAAAAGCATTATCACCCCATTTTGGGAAATGTGGTGGGTTTTGGCCTAGGTGGAAAGCTGGATATTGTGCTGGTACAGTAAACTGGATAATATTAGACTTAGACTTTTTTATTGTCATTGTACAGTTGTCTGAATAACGAAATTAGCCAGCCAGGCCACAAAGGTGCGAGAGAAAGTGACAAGTGACAGTAAAAAAAAAAAAAAAGAAACAATATTAGAAACATTATTAGAACAATATTAGAAACATTATATACACAGGGGTGGGGGGGGGGGGGGTGTATGCAAGGGCATCATAAAGGGCATGGGTCTGTTTGTAGGCAAAGTCTTTAATATGTTTGAGCTTGAAACAATTCTTTTAATCCCAACTGAATGCAATGAGTAGTTATTCATTTCTTAAGCAAAAACTAAGACAATTTAAACTACTAAGGGGATTTAAAATGACTAGAACTAGGGTAAGAATTATTAAAAGTTGGAAGGTTAGTTCTGATATGAACTTGAAATGAAAAAAAGAAGATGAATGATCATGATCAGAGATAACAAGTTGCATCATAAAAAAAAAACTGACAGAAGAAAATCACATCTATGTTTAATAGTCATCCGTCGATCCATCTAGGGATCTTTGTAACTAGGGACTGTGGAGGCCAATGGTGATTACCATATTATTTTTTCCCATTTTATGACCATGTTAGGACCTCAGCTCAGCATCGATCTATTAACAATTAATTATGATCAATTTAGGAACACCAATTAGTCTAATCTGCATGCCTTCGAATTTTGGAAGGAAACCAGAGTACTTGGAGGAAACCCCACCAAGCACACAGGTAGGAACCGAATGCACACCCAGGAGGTGCAAGGCAACAGTGCTACCTACTCAGCCACCATGTTGCCATGTTTAATAGTGAAACAGAGTGATTTTAGGAGCATTTCCACAAACATCATATGCTCGCTCTCGGGATAGAAAATAAACAGCTACAGTATGTGCAGCATTGTACAAGGCTCAGGAGGCAGGTTTATGATATGGGGTTGCTTCAGTTGGTTAGGTCTAGTCTCAGCAACATTATGAAGCAATAAAGCAATGTCAGCTAAGGAAGCTAAAGCTGTCCCAACGTTATAGTGGAGCCTGTGACTTTTTTTTTTCACTAGACACTGTATAATTAATATAAGGCGACATAAACAGCCTGCAACTATGAAACTGGTGATCCATCACCATGTTCAAGTAGTCAGTCATAAAACTTCATATCACAGTGCTGTAAGTTACATTCTCAGATGCGTTTGGTAAGAAGGCATTGATAGATTTTAACAACGGCTCTTTTCAAAATAATTGAAAGTGCTTAATGTCCCTATAAAGAGATGCTTTTCTAACATTTAGGAGTCTCCAGTGTCGGTGGTTTGTAACAGTTAGTAAAGGCAGACTGAAATGTGTTGCAGATGTTCCATACCATTAAACATAACTATACATAATTAAAAGGTATAATAAAAATTGCAATCATAACAAATCTTAGTGGAATAGGATGAATAAATGATAACATGGAGCCATCAGCATCACACTTCCTAGCATCGATTGTTTTGCTATAAAATCACACCCTGTTGTGTTTCATCCCTTATATACCCACAATTACTTGATCTGTTTAACAGAAAGTTACATGTTGTTTCAGTTGTCTTGTTATAATTTGTGTACTGTATAGGAAACCCAGATTGGATTATTTTTTTTCACACCTACTGTATATAGTACATTATTGCTAATAGATAAATGACACCATGTTTATTATTATTATTATTATTATTATTATTATTATTATTATTATTATTATTATTATTTAAAATGAGCATCAAATACTCTGGTTTCACAAGTGGTCGAATCTATTCTTACACTTTTTACGTTTGGATCCTGCAACAATCGTTTATTGTTTGTTCTGTGTCCAGGTGATCTCGTATACAGCAGTCTTTTTTGGTATTCTTGTGTGTATTGATGCATTGTGTCAATTGTATTGTGGGAACACCTCGGTGCAAATAAAATGATATGGCAAGAGCTTATCGCTTGACATGAGGAACGGCACAGCATGTTTAGCATATCGACGGATTTCTTTCAAATTATGACCTTCCGGAAAGCGTAGATAGGAAATGTCAGAAACGGTGAGGGAGAATCAGGAGGAAATTTGCAATTCCCTTGCCCTTGGTGCACAGGGATAAAACAGAGGAAAATGGCATTCAAAGTGCAGGAGGCGGGAAGACACTTTTCCAACCCCTCACTTTTGTGTTTGTGCACATGCATGTATATGTGTGTGCACAAGTGTGTGCATATGTTTACATCTCAGCATGGCTGTGCATCTGCATGCTTGTGTGGATGTGGATGTGTGTGTGTAATAACAGATACTAGGCTTTTGTGCAAGCACTGTACTGCTGCCAGGCCTCTAATTGCTGATATTTACTTCCTATTCCAATAGAGGGCTGTGTGCAGCTGAGGCTCTTTGGGTGACTAATACCACTTCCTCCTCCTCTGACCCACACCTGCACTCTACTGACTGAGTCCACTTCCAAGAGCTGATTTTATTTCATTCATTTCAAAAAAAGATTCTAATACCATCCCGACAAGCAAGATATAAAAACTTCAGTAAGACATTAATAATCATATTTGACACAGTCTGTAAAAACCCAGTAAAAACTCATTTTTTTGTGATTCACTGTTTTCTACATCAAATCAAATGTAGAATGGCTTTATGTAGAAAACAATAAATCACACAAAAAAAAAAAAAACATTAGCTGAGTTTTCAGGGACCGGGTAACATATAATTAAAGAGGACTCTACTGCTTAAAGGCGGCATGGCGGCTTAGTGGTTAGCACTGTTGCCTTGCACCTCCAGGGTCCAGGTTTGATTCCCAACTTGAGTCTGTGTGCATGGAGAATATGCAAACTTCATGCAGTTGGGAATCAAACCTGGACCCGTGAGGTGCAAGGTGTCATGGTGGCTTAGTGGTTAGCATTGTTGCCTTGCACCTCCAGGGTCCAAGTTTGATTTCCAACTTGGGTCTGTGTGCATGAAATTTGCATGTTCTCCCGGTGCTTAGTGGGTTTTCTCTATGTACTCCGGTTTCCTCCGACAGTCCAGAGGCATGCAGATTGGCATTCCCATATTGCCTGTAGTGTGTGAATAAGCATGTAAGAGTGTGTGTACTGTATGTGTGTGCCCTGCGATGGACTGGCACCCATCCAAGGTGTACCAAGCTTTGTGCCTTAGGTCTCCTAAGTAAGGCTCCAGGCCCCCCATTACCCTGTATACAGGATAAAGCGGTATAGGCGTTAGCTCTGCATTAGTTAAAATAGCCTACCTATGTTTGTTCATTCATCATGTTTGGTAATTGGGCAAGAACCCAGAACCTACTGTATATTAGGTATAAGTATAGGAAAACAGTCAGCACACCACTACAATCACAAAAACACTTAGAATTAAAAGAGGGGTACTACTGTACTTTTGAACAATAAAAATTCTTGATCATTCATACCAAGAGTCATGAGTCCACGAATTGGCGCGTGGTTAGAATCTGGGAAGAAACCAGACATCCTAAAGGAAACCCACCCACATTTAAAAGGATAACATGCAATGACATTCCCACTGTGATGTATTATTATGATACCTCTGGACTCACTGTCTCATTACAGAGTCTTGACATTCCTAGCCATTGTAAGTTATAAGCCTTGACTCTTCCTGATTGCATTACCCTCTACTTGCTGTGTTTGTTGATTTACTGTTTGGATTATCCTTTGGTATTGTTTGCTCTGTTGACTGTGTTTCTGACTCATGGCTGCTCACTGACCTTGATTTTGGATTGTAATTTTAAAAACGCTGTTCGCTGAAATCTGTATTAAAGTCCTATTTACACATGGTTTCTTACTCTGTTACAGTATACTGTATGTTAGTTGTGTTGCACAAAACTGTTAAGAATCACAATCATCGCAATACAATAAATATAAATCCATTTTTACAAAACGTCCACAGGCCCAAGCTTTACGTTATCCCGTCTTTGTTTATTTGGTGTATGCCATTTAAATAAAGTGTATTTGAAAAGATGTGAGCAGCGAGCGGTCCTCAGTGGCCACTTTGTGTTTTGGGCTTCTATGGTCCACTGGGCTGATGATGCTTTTCCAGCCCATCCTGTCTCCAAAGCGTGTCCTCTCTTCTGTAAAAAAGCCACTTTTAGCATAATGAAATGTAAGAACCAATCAACGCGAACTCGAGTAGAATGCAATCTGACACCTAGTATATTTTCTAGCTGGGAGCCAGTCTAATGCGCTTTATATTCACATCCGCTGGCACAACCATGTAAATAGAAGCAGGCAAAGTATGCAGATGCTACCCAACCAGACCATTTATATTGGTAACACACACACACACACACACACACACACACACACACACACACACACACACACACACACACACACACACACACAATATTTAAGTATTGCAGTGGCTGTTGACTGATTCAAATCTTTTTTATATGTTTGGTTTATTTTATTTGGAAGTTCCATATTATGATAATTATTATTATAGATGGAGACTAGTCAGTAGACAGGATACTGGTCCCATCAGATATTTCATCTGGGCTGTTAGTTATTTATTCAGGTACCAATAATTATATACAGCAAATATCTAAGCAAAATAAAGCTGCATGATGAATAGTTATTGGGACGTACAGTAACAAGACCTCTGATGGTGTGCCGTGGGGCTCAGTTGGATTGAGATTTGGGGAATTTGGAGGCAGGAACAACAATTCTGAACACTTTGTCACATCCTCAGCAAGCTGTGATGTGTTCTGATACCTTTCTATCATAGACAACGTTGACTTTTCATTGGGATCGGCTGGACGGCTAGCCTTTGGTGCCCACATGTGTATATGGGCATTAGGTGCCCATGATCCTGTCACCAGTTTACTGGTATATAATTGATAAAGAATGGTATTCAATTCACCTGGCAGTTGTATTAGTCTTGTGGCTAAATATGTGGTGTATATATATAATAACATGTATATACATGTTAAATAAATATGCTAACTAGACTCAAATATCTTGTAAGTGTGGACGTTATATGGTAATAAATTTATATTTTCTTCATCTATACAACACATTATTTCATAATTAGATTGTGATAAAAATATTCAAACATTTGCTAATGATAAATGCAACAGCAGGTTTGAAACTTTTTAAGACTATCATAACGTTTTCAGCTTTCCACAGCATGACAGTGAGTGTTCTGAAAGAGGATCACAACTTTTAAAACTTATTCATAAGTTGTGTTTGTGAAGTGCTAAGATGAATGAGACATCTGTCCTTTTAAGCAGAAATTTCTATCTTGTCCCTACTTCTCTTGGCAGAGCACTGACGCTAGCTCTGGTTCTCTCATGGCACACAGGCCTCCGGCTGGCACAAATTGGAGCTGCCACTCAAGGCTGCATAGGGCGGGCGAGCAGCAGGAGAGGGACCGGGTGCTGTATAATTTAATCCGAGGGATATTGACGCCCCCTTCTGTAATTATCCCTCTAACTCGTGTGTTATTTCCAATGACGAAAATGGACTTTATTAACCCCTGCCATTTTGGGCTGCTTTCTACCACATCTCTCTCTCTCTCTTTCTTTCTCTCTTTCTTTCTGAGAGGCCTCTCAGAGGAAGCTTGTGAAAAAGCTGCATCTGCCGGCCTTTTCACAGAGAACCGGTTCCCTTTTAACGGCCGAAGGATGGAGCACAATTTTTCATCCTGTCATGTAATGAGTGAGAAATGCGCCTAAATTGATTACCGGGGTAGGAAGGACTCAGTGACATTTTCACAGGAAGGTTTTTTTTTTTTGTTTCATGTTTCGTAGTTGAATGTCAGTCCAGTGCATCACAGCTTCCAGTTCTGTAAAGAACAAACCACTTTCCATCTCTCTCTCTCTCTCTCTCTCTCTCTCTCTCTTATTCCTTTTGCAACCTTCCTAACATAAGCAAAATGTGCAGTTCATTTGCATCCGGCGAATACTTCATAATGCCTTCGATATGCACTTTACCTTTTTTTTCTCTCTCACTCTCGCGCTATATCTCTCGCTGTGCTGACGTTCACTGCGATTAATTTCCAGCTTCGGTGAGAATGAAGAAAGATACAGGGGTGAAAATTGGAAGTTTGGTTTAAAATGCAGACAGGCCTTGGCTTTCTGCTTGATGTCCTGTGACATCTCTGAGCGTCACACCTTTTGCATGGCAGAATAGGTGCTTGTAATAGAATTCTCCCTGCAGAGGAGGTTAATTACATTTCTTTCTTTTTTCCCCTTCTCACTTTCTCACTCCTTCAGTTAAGGTGAAAAAACACAGAGTCAGCAACAGCAATACCTCGACATCAATGTTGAAGCGACAGATTGAATTCCAGGCTAATTCCTAATGGATTTATCTGGGCATTTCTGGGCTTCAATATCTTGTAAGATGGAATGTGCAGTATTTCTAGTTTTTTGAGCTGTCTTTGTCAGATTCACTCAAGCTATGATCATTTCACAAAAGAAAAAAAAAGTGTTTTACTCCAGAGAATGTTAAGCTGGAAAAAAGGTTTTATATAACTTAATTCATGTGAGATGCAGCAGACAGCATTGCCACCTCACATCTTCAAGGTGCACAGTTCAACACTTGTGGTATTGTCCTTAACCCTAGACTGGGGCATGCTGTAGACTTACTGTCTCGGAACTGGTTTCTTTTGGATTCTCTGATTTCAGACATGAGCAGATGGAGCGCCCTCAAGTGCATATTGTCATATTCAAAAGTTAGTACCCAAGTTCCAATATGATGTACTGTAACAATTGCTTCTATAAGACCATTGCATGTGTATTTTTTCCTCCTTGCATTGTGTTAATATACACCTGGATGCTCCAGACCAGCAAACTGCCAAAACGTCTGCTTTTATAGAGGTCTGCACAACTGCTGATGCTATTATTAAATAATAATGGCGCAAAAAAAAATGCTATATATAATTTGCCTGAGTTTATATTTTCCTAATACTAAGAGCAGACCTAATACTAGAATCAGATAATTTTTATTATGTTTTTACACAAAAGCACATAGAATTAAAAGTGTGGGTACTAACTTGAACATGACTGTAGGTGTGTAAATCACAAATATTTCTACAAGTCCAACATTTTTACAGAGAAGTATGACTGCATGACTGCATGACCACCCATGGCCCTAATGGCAGGAAGGTCCTTGTAAGCATGTTTAAGAAAGGAAGGGGGCCAACTGACTCTTCTTATGTATAGGGCCCAGAGTTCTGTGCTACAGGCCTTAGCCCCAAAGTCTGCTACGTACATCTGTACTCCACCCACTTTGATTTTCCTGGTCTGCTTAAAAAGGTGGTCTAAGGGCAGTGGTATCTCAGAGGGTTAAGGCACTGAGTTATTGATTGTAAGGTCAACAGTTCAAGGCCCAGCTCCACCAGGTTGCCATTGTTGGGCTCTTTAGCAAGGCCCTTAACCCATTCTGCTCCAGGCGGCTGTCTCATGGCTGACCCTCCGCAACTAGGCTGGAATATGCAAAGAAAGGATTTCACTGTAAGTAATGTGTATATATAACAAATAAAGGCATAACAGTGCAAATCACTGCAAATCCCATAACAGTGAAAATACTGGACTTTAGGAGCAAGTGTGCAAGCACCATCAGTGATGAGCTGCTTCATGACAACCAGAGTGTCTACATTGCACTATGTGAATGTCTTTTAAGCTATGTTTCTCCTGTAAGATCTTAATTCAAAATTATTGGTCCTATTTTTATTAGCCATAAATGAAATGAAATGAAAATGTATCATACAAAAGGAGAAAACAGAACTTCTTTTGGTCGTTACTTCAATCATTCTTAATATTGCTGTGCAGAAAAAAGAACAGAGACACTGAAATAACTAAGGCACATACCAGCGTAGAGACTGCCCAGCATATGAACGCTGGAAAATAAAAGAATTAAATACTTTGAAGTTATTCTATTTTGTCATGGTGCAATGGTAACTAAAGTGCCACGAGACCAGAATGGAAAATTAAAGTTGGTTTTATTTCCTCTTAAAATATATTATTGTTATTGTTGTCTTCTTTCTGTCTGAACAATGGAACACAACCTACAGATTTTAGCATGAAGGCTTTTCAAAGTGGGGCATCTATTCATTTTGTAACATTCCAGTCATCTTGGCACTTGCCATACTGATGAGTTGTAGACTATAACCTCATATGACCCTCATCCCTGTATATTACCATCACATGATTTCTGGTTAAACACCTTTCCCCACTATGACAATTACTATACTCACTACTATTCCTTTAAATACTCCAGGCACTCACTTTGTTACCCTGTAGACTCCTATTGTCTACAATGATTCCAATCCTTTACCAGCATTTTAAAAGACCACGAAACCTGTACCCTTATGTCTACTTCATAGAGTATCAAAGACATGTAATACCCAAAAACAATGTGAAATTACAGTATGATCAACGTTGAATGATGTAAAATCTAATATGTAATGCATTTCAATATCATTATCATGTATTGATACCAGTAAGAAAGGATGAATGATAGGTTTTGTTGTTCTTACATTTGCCCTAGATGGTGTTAAATTCCACATAAGGCATATTCGTCCATATATTCCATATATGGCAATTCTCCTTATGGCTCACCATTATGTTGCCCCAGGTCTCTATTGAATGTGTGAAAATGCTTTGATGTAGCAGACTTAGATAATGAATTAAGTTCAAGTTCAAGTAGACTTTATTGTCACTTCAACCATATACAGTTAGTACACAGTGAAACGAAACAACGTTCCTCCAGGACCAAGGTGCTAC
>JAQMYK010000021.1:9049649-9075252 GCA_030014345.1 Clarias buthupogon
CCAATGTAAATGGTCATGAAAATAAAGAAAACACATTGAATGAGTGAAGGTGTGTCCAAACTTTTGGCCTGTACTGTGTGTGCCCCCCAAAAAAGACAACCTATACTGAATGACCAGGTTTTTCCATCAATGGATTTTTTTTATTTCCTGATGGCACAAGCAGATTCCAAGATGACAATGATAGGATTCATTGGGCTCAAATTGTGAAAGAATGGAGCATGATTTTCATACATGGATTTGCCACCACAAAGGCCAGACCTTAACCCTATTGAGAATCTTTGGGATCTGCTGCAGAAAACTTTATTCATTGGTCCAACTCTCCCATTATCAGTAGAAGATCTTGAAGAGAAATGATTGTGATTAACAATAAATATTGTGATATTGCATAAGCTTGTCAAAACATTGTCAAAACCCTGGCAATAATCAAAGTAAAAGGCAGTCCAATAAAATATTAGAATGTTTTTATTTAGTCTTTTGACTGGGTAGTGTAGTTATAAATTTATATTCTCTTCATATACTGCCCTCTTTCTTCAAATTGAAAGACGCTGCCATTTTGAAAACATCAGATATTGTTTTTTTTTTGTCCACTTTTACTTTAAGTCACAGTGCCCTTAATGCTCATAAGAGAGGACTTTGATTAAACCTAACCAGAGCACTGCAATTCCCTCCTCATTTCCTGTTATCTCCTGTTGATTGCCCATTGAAGATACATTAATGAAGTGTCTTAATCATACGACTCAGCCAATCAAAATATCCACTGTCCTTGAAATCAGTGCTGTGATTTCGGTCAGCTCTGAGAAAAAGCTAGTGACTGAGTGACAGTCAGATTTAAATGCAGCTCTTGACTATAAAAGTTCCATGCAAAAACAAAAAAATCATGCACTTAATCTGCATTTTACATCATGAAAATGGAATTTGTAGCACTGTACAGCAGTGGAGGTCTTTTTTTTGGGATGGTAACATAAAGCAGATGAATAATGCACAATGAATAATTTCTGTGTAAATCCAATCTGCAGTGGTTTTGGCTTAACCAATTCAACAAACAGGATATACAGATTTAGGGGGGGGGGATCTGGAATCATAGTAATCCGGATCATAGACAACATAGGATTACAAAAGTAATCATAGAATTTGGCATGGTTGAAAAGTTTTATAACAACATAGCAACCTCAATAAGCACACTTATTTTTTGTACTTAAACAATGCCTGAAGAATCAAATGAATATTGTGGCATCCTTTTATAGACTCTAAAAAAGAGATATTAGAAAAGAGATTACAGCAACCTTGTTGGATTTAATTTAATTTAACTTAACCTTAATTAAATTGTGTGTGTGTGTGTGTGTGTGTGTGTGTGTGTGTGTGTGTGTGTGTGTGTGTGTGTGTGTGTTCATATCCCATAGACGTTAACGAATGTGGTTCTTTGCATGATTAATTGATTTACCTAAACATAAGATACAAGATACAAAAAGCCCCAGTTGATATGATTAATGATTAAAAATCAGTGTGAAGTTTCTCTCAGTTCAGTTGCAGTCCTATAAAAGGAATCTTTTTTTCCTATTCCATGCATTTTCTTGTTACAGATTTTGGTCTTGTTTATTGGTACCTCTTGTAAACCTAACCAAGCTTAAGGTTTTAGCATTGCTATCTGTCTCATTCAGTGGGAAATGAGATGCTAAAATCAAATTTGATAATATAAATGCATTTCTTCTCATAAATACTTTTATTGTCATATATAGCTACAGTATATTATTACTCTTCCTGTGATGTTGATTTCTATATCAGCACAGCATGAGCCTCTAGACTGTCATCACACTTTTTTTCAAGGGCATGTTCTATAATATACGTTGTTGTGGTTAAAGGTTTGATGCACATGTAGCTTTTTTTGTCACAGCATCTAGAAAATGCATTTGTCTATACCAGTTAATCCTGTGTACAGGGTATTGGGGGCCCCCAGAGCCTATCCCAGGAGACTCGGGGCACGAGGTGGGGCACACCCTGGATGGGAACCAATCCATCACAGGGCACACACACACATGCATACACACTAGGAGCCAATTGGGAACACCAATTAGCTTAAGGAAACCAGAGTACCTAGAGAAAACCCACCAGGCATGGGGAGAACATGCAAACTCCATGCACACAGAGTTTCCATGTTCTCCCCATGCCTGAAGCAGGAATCGAACCAGGTTCCTGGAGGTGTAAGGCAACAGTGCTAACTAAGTGTACACTAATCCATCATGCTGCCACAATGAGATTTTAATGATAATAAATTGCATGTAATCTGTTCTATTTAAAAGATAAGATGATTACTGTTGAACCCAAAGTAATATTCAGACAATGGAAATGTTCATGTACACAACAAAATATTTATTCAGAGCCAAAGAGCATATAGACCTGCGACTGATCCCAATGTCATTTATTTCCAATGTTACTTTTTCTGTTTTTTGCTTATTTCTTTTTTTCCCTGCAATAGCCGACGTCTTTGTGTATTGAATGTGTAACTGTTCCCTATAAATACGCATTGGGAACATTCTACTGTAAATGAAAAGAAGCTCATGTTTTACAGTTCATCCAATTTAGCAGATGTGGCATTTAGAATTAATTAACGGAAAAATGTATTATGTAAAATGTTCTCTGTAATATTGTTCATTTTTAAATACTTAGTTATTATTCAGTTCAACTGTCAGTCTTAAGTCTTCTTGTGCTGTATATTGCAATTTCTGTTGAAATCTGGCAATGGTTTTCTCTAGAGGCTCAATTTTCTGAAACACTTTGGGGAAGAAAAAAAAAACAATCAAATGCGGCATCGTGCAGTGGAACGAATTTATCTTCACCCCTCGCTTTAAATGGAATTAACTAAACCACATAATTAATTTAGCTTATTAGATTAAGATGAGCTGCCATTGAGACAAACTGTGCTATTTTTAAGCTTCTGTTAACATTCACATCAGGATCATTCTCTTCTTGAGTATGGATTAGGATGAAGTGTCACTAGAGACATGCATTACACAATACACAAGATTCTAGGTATTGCTGCTTTTGTGGCCAGTCTAAATGAAATGCAGTCCGTTATTAGCAGCGGTGTGTCATGGGAAATATTTTGAGAGGGCCAACTGGGACGATCTATATCCTTTTCATTTTATCACTGTGTGTGTTGTACATCATGCATCACCGTTGTAACAGCTAATAAAACATAACCACATAACCAGACCAACTTATAGAGTGCCTGGTATGATTTTTGCACAAAACTATATTATGCAGATGTCTGTTATCTGAAAAACTAAAACAAAACTGCCAAAATATATAACCAGATGCTTGATGTGCAACAAAGATTAAATTATAAATTAAATAAGCATTTATTGCTAAGTAAATCAGGAAATGTTTAATTTGACCACAAAGTGCAATACTGGCTTTCACCACACGTTCACCACATAGCATTTGGGGGGGCGCTGTTTCACTCATTGTAAAATACTCAGAAAAAAAAAAAAACACACAGAAAAGAGATTGCTGTCACAGAAACAAAACTGTTAACCAATGTTTTTTGTTAATGTTTATTATTTAAATGATTAAAGTCTGAAAAAAGTGGGAAAGCCTGAAAAATAACTGAGGAAGACTGCGGTTCCACTGTATGAACAGAAGCAATAATGATGAACATAGATGACACGGCAGCCCAGGTCTATGTAAATGGTACACCCCTGTATTCTTACCTCTGTTTAGGCTGTTGACAGAATATTGCAGGATTCCAGGGTTGTACAATTAATCATAAAATGTGTTATAAAGACATCATGTTTCTGATGATTTACTTTCCAGCCCACTTGGTTACCACAGAACAAGCTCTCCCGATTAAACCAAAGGCAACTGTTAATATAGTCTACTAAATGGTGCCAGGGCAGTTTGCTTCTCCTATTCACATGTCAATTCTAAAGACTAAGTATGAAACTGTTATGTCTCATGGTCTTGATGGCCATATCATTCTTTCAGCATATATCATTATGTGCAAGACTGTAAGCCTGTTCTCCATGCCTCATATTTACATCTACCACTTGTCAGTTGCTGAATACAAGACAATGAGTACCTTTATCTAGACAGTGTTTAAGTAAGGCTTGTAAAGAAGAAAGATGTCTTTATTAATGTAATGAATGTATATTTCTATTATCAGTAATTATTACTGTTACATCCTATTCCACATATGCATAACTGTAATTAGTACAAACACTCCATAATACCATATGGGTGGTCTAATGCTCAATGTTAGGTGGCACGTGGCTTAGTGGTTAGCACAGTCGCCTTGCACCTCCAGGTCATGTGTTCAATTCTCCCATCTGATCTGTACGCATGGAGTCTGCATGTGCTCCCCATGCTTGATGGGTTTCCTCCGGTTTCTCCGGACTGATTAGAATCTGTCTCTGTATGTTGTTAACGGCTCTTCCATTTTTTGATGAAATAAACTCTACTTTTATTCCCTACATTTTAAATAAACTCATTACTTTTAAGGTCATGATCACACAAAAGTCCATTGATTTTCTAATCTGAACATAAGCATTTACACTTTTACTCCCACCAAACCATGACTGAGCTACAGCCTACATGGATCAAAACAATTCTATCATTCCAAGCTGGCCAAGTTTAAAGAAATGACTGGCAGGTCATCGTGAAAGCACAGATTTATTTAGCGCACCAAAGTAATTTATAATCACCTGAGCAATGGATCCCACTCACTTGGATGAAGGGCGTCAGATTGTTCTGTCTCCTTTTTCAAGCCTCTCAAATGACTGCACTTGTCAGGGTAAGATTAGAAGCTTCTAGCTACTGTAACATACTGAGCAAAAGAGTTGCAAACTCTTCCAAATTTGGTTTGTGTTCCACATCAATATCAATGTCATTTTTTTTAGCAACCCTACAATAATATTGTTTTGGCACATCCTTTAGCCAATTACAAATATGTAGGCCCCTGTAAATTAATCCATTAATCTAGTTGTAATGCCGAGACAGGCAGATCCGCAGGCAACTACACCGCATAGGTCTGAACACGCATCTGTGGTCATCCTTGCGCACAGTCGCTAGGCAATGCTGCCATGATGGCATTCAGGGAGCCGCAGGACACCTGGATGCATGTCTATATAGGTCCCCAAGACGTGCGAACATTAGGTACCACCAGGTACAAGAGCGAGTCACTCCGGTATAGTGGTAAAGTAAAAAGAAAAGTAAAACAAAGAGTAAAATGAGAAGCACAGTGAAAAAAAAGGAAGCAAAAAAAACAAAGGTAAAGAGAACTGAAAGAAAAGTAAGTAAGTATTACTATTTTTGCCATAGTTAGCTGTGCTATCCTGTATACAGGGTCATAGGAGCCTTGAGCCTTTCCCAGGAGACTTAGGGCATAAGGCAGGGTACACTCTGGACAGGGTGCCAATCCATCGCCAGGCACACACATACATGCATGCTCATTCACACACTACGGGCAATTTGGGAATGCCAATCAGCCTAATTTGCATGTCTTTGGACTGTGGGAGGAAACTCACCAAGCATAGGAAGAACATGCAAATTCCATGCGTATAGACCTAGAGGTGCAAGGTGACAGTGCTAACCACTAAACCACCGTGCCGCCTGCTATCAGAACAACACATGGCTAATTGTGCTACTGAGCTCCAGCCAAAGAAAACGGGGAGTACCATTATGATGTTGGGATTGAGGCTGACAGGAGTCATGGGCCAAATGGCTGTTAACAACATACAGAGACAGATTCTAATCAGTACGGATACTCTGAGTGGCTGATTCTGAATTTTTAGGCTTAAGTCCCATGTTGGTGCGAGTCCTAAAGTCCTGGTGCAGCTCAGAAGCTTAAAGCTTAAAACTGCCCTGGCAAAACAAAAGTTTGAATTCTACAACAAAGCAAGTACATCCACCCAAACGAGTAAAGTGGGCAATTCCACAACAAAACAAATTTAGAATTTGAGATCTTGAACACATCCAGGAATACACTGAAACTGCAAAAACTGAAAAACAAAAATAGGCAGCCTACCATGGCAGGTGCAAAAACACTGACATTGCACTGGCTTTAGCTTCCCTTGTTTGCCATCACATTATTACAGTGCAGATAAAAGAAGCAGATGGATGGATTTGTCCAGGATACACCACAGGCCATGTTTGTACTGCCGAAATTGTCCCGGGCAAAAAAAAAAGGGGCTCATATTAGATCACACCATGGCCAACCTACAGTACATACATGTTAGATTGATTTACTCCTCTGAAACTGAAACATAGGAGTTGAGTAATACTCAGGAATAGATGGTAAGCACACTATAGAAAAATTGTACTATACCAAGGGCAGTCGGTTTTACCACAAGTACAGTAACCAACAGAGATAGTGACTATAATAGTAAATCTGGGAATTCTCCACCCAGACTGTCGAATTCTAAGAGTCTGTCAGGCATATCCCAAAGGCATGTATCAATATTTGTGATGAAATCATCCACATGGTGTTGGTCTGGCATATGGCTTCCCTTTCACTGCACATGCTTAGGTGTTCCTGCGCATGTAAAAAAGTAGGAAATAGTAATAAATGCAAGCCTTGTAGGTGGAGGAACATGGAAAATGATTCTTGACATAAATAAATCCATAACTACGAAATGACTGATGCATGGCTTGATGCATGCAAAGATTTTCCATACAGTCATCTCCGATATTGGGAAAATCAAACAGCTCTATCCTATGCCATGTGTCTGGTGAGGAATTTATGTTAGTTTGTAAAATTTGCCGTAGTAACCAGTGCAAGGTAATGTATGTTTATAAAATAGTTTTTGTTTGCGACCAGCCTTTCTGCTGCACATCTTTGGCCCAGTTGGCATCCAACATCTGTGTTCAAGAATGGGGTTGCATTGTGTTTGAATCCAGGCAATCTGCCACAAGTTAACACTGATCTCGACTCTTACCATGCTCTTTTTTCTACTAGTGCTCAACAAGGAAAAGCTGGAAGCTTCTGCAAAACATCCTTGCAAGCTTCACATTTTTCATCACTACTTATGCTTCTTGCCCCACTTGCTCTCTCTCTCTCTCCCCTGCCTGACTGCTGATGACTTTGATCTTTTATGGAAAATCTGCCAGACCTTCACTCCTATCCTAACCACAACAGTATAAAATCAGGATTCCCTTCTCTTAAGAAACAGAAGATATTTTGCCACCCTATGACCTGCCCATTGGATCCAATTTGTTCCACAAATCTCTAGATTGTCCCACCAGACCTCCATCCCTTCATTACTACTATCGTAATGGCTCCATAACATCTGGTCACATACCAAGTGTATTTAAGTCAACAAGATTTTTTACAATCCTGATTAAACCCACTCTTGTTGCAATAATTATGGATTAGTATCACATTTATATTCCCAAATTTGTCCAATGTTGTTTCTACAATTAAGTCTCTCTACTGTAACTCTCACAGCTTAACCTCCAAGGTCCTAACTAGTTTAACCCCACAGTAGCACATTCCACATAGACTGTACTTTTGGCCATCACTAAGAATCTACACGCTGCTAATTCAACCATCAGTTCTCATCCTCCATGACCTCCTTTCAGCATCATTTGACACAGTAATCACAAGACCCTCTTGTCCATCTTCATGAGTCTCGAAATATATAGCACAGCATGGCAATGGTTAGTTTCCTACCAAGAAGGGAGGTCATACTGTATGAGGTGACGCAGAGGGAATCCAACTTTGCTCCATGCAGATTCTCCTTTGGTGTCCTATTTCCACTGCTAATATGCCATGTTCGTGCTAATTTCTGCTTTACAATATCAGAAAGGTTTGTTCAATCCCTTCAACCAATTGTTTGTTAAATCCCTTTACAGACTAGTCTACTGCAACTCAGTCTGTCTTTGAGTGCTATCCGCTGTATATAATCCAAAATGCAGCTCATCAGAATCGAAACACTGATGCTTGCTTGAAAAATGGACCAGCACTTACTTTAACTTAACACATTTATCACACCACGCACTGCACCGTATTCCCTCCAGGCCTCTAGGACTGGTCAGCTGGTCCATCTCTCAGAATAAAGGGAAATCATGCATCAAGACTCTTCCCTGTTCTGGTAGGTGGTAGAATGACCCTAGATATCCAAACACCTGATGGCCTTTATATTGACATGTAAAGACCTACCTCTACCTTAAACTAATATCCGTCATTGCATAAACAGCTTACATCACTATTTAAACAGTCTAAGGGTCAACAGGTGCCATCTTCCCTTAAAATCTATTTTGTGCATGATGTGGCACCGATACCCCTATGCATATAACTTTATTATGTTTTATTAATTACTTGCATTATGAAACTAGGTGCATGATGTGGCACATGTACCCCTATGCATATAACTTTATTATGTTTTTTTTTTTTAATCACTTGCATTATGAACAACAAAAACAAACTCTAAAGAAAGGTTTATAGCATAACCTTAGGAGAAAAAAATAAAACAAACAATATTGGCAAACCACAGTTTGTTACTTACATTTAATGAGTAAAGTCAAAATATTGTTTTTTATTAATTTCTACTGGCATGAATCTGTGACTACAAATATGTGTGAGCTATGCAAGAGGAAAGGGTGAAAAATTGAAGAGAATGCCTGCTAGTGATAGTCTCTGTAGGGCGTTTGGGAAAAGGCCAGATAAACAGAGCAGCTTGGAGTGTGTTAATAGGGGACAAAATGTAATTGTCAGGCAGATCATTGAGAGAAGCTTGTGGTTTCTCAGCTGTTTTCTTTGAAGATCAGTATTATTTTACGCTTTTAACATCCAGTGTGCCGGATGACTCTCACAATCCTTTTCAAAGTCAACCTCAATGGTGCTATTACACGTGCCACCAAATTGTGTGTGTGTGTGTGCATACACGTACACACATATGCACATGCTCTGTCTGTTTTATTGTCTTTGTGGGGTTTAGTGTCCTGATAGTAAAAACAACAAAAATGAACAAAAATGGAAATAAAAAAATGATTCTCTAGTGCCCATGAAGATTTTTCCCCAAAATATTTATTCATTAATAGTTCATTGTTCACATTAATAATTAGTAGCCACAATCATACAAGTCTGTAGAGCTCACAAATTCCACAAAGATATTAATACTAGTGTGCATGCGTGTGTGTGTGTTTGTGTGTGTGTGCGTGTGCGTGCGTGTGTGTGAGGGGAGTTTAAGAAAATCTCAGAAGGAAATCTGTTCAGATAGAATGCCAGGTGGTTCAGCTCGAACTATTTATGCAATATTTATTGAAAAAAAAAAAAAAAAAAAGGGGGCTCAGCCATGATAACAAACATAACAGTGCTCGTGATATGTTAAACGATCATCCGTGGTTCATCTGCCTGTTAAATCTTTAAACTGGTATAGAAAGGAAAATAAGAAGTACATTTTTGAACGGGGTCAGAAAAATCAAAGCGGTGAAATGAGGAATGGTTACCACCAAGCAGAAAATGTGCACATTTTATGTGCACAAGTTAATTATGCCACTTCAGAGGAGCTTGTGGAAGGATAAGGGGAGCTGCATAAATTTAGCTGTAATCCAGGCAGGCAGAACTCATTTGCAGGGACGGTCTTATCTGGGCACTGCAGCTTTCTTACAAAATTAACCTCGGATATTTGGGCCCAATTCAGAGAGTATTTGAATCTCTCTCTCTCTCTCTCTCTGAGGCATGGGGCACTGACAATCTATGAAGCACTCACCGAGCTCTGTTTGACAAAATATATAAACAAGCCCTACTACTAATCTGTTATATATGAATGACAACTTATACTGTAGACATTTATAAGATTGTGTGTATGTACGCGCTGTTTATTTTCCCCATTTATTCACCACTGACCCTGAAGTGAAGTGAAAAATATTTTTTTTATTTGAAATCTAATCATTAAGTTGAGATTATTGGGATGATCTAAAATGGTTTACTAGCCCTGTTTCGATAAGCAATCATGTTTTAAAATGTGTTAGAAATAGAAATAGACTTTGGTATTGGTTTTCTCTGGCTTCTTCAGTTTTTTCCATTGCTAATAGGTAGATGTTTTTGCCTTTAAATTGCCCCTAGGACTGAATAAGTGTAGCCACCCTGGCATCCTATCCATAGTCTGTTTCCATTTCAAATTGACGGGAAGCACCACAAATGGTTGTAAATAATTTACACACAATAGGTTAAAGAAAGGAGGCTAAGGCAAATTATTTCTCACCCAACCTTCTAATTTAATGAACAGCTTATAACCATCTATGCATGCACCCATCCATCCGACCAACATCTACAGTATATTGTTTATCCTTTGTTGGGTTGAGGAGTCTATCCCAAGGAACTTAAGGCACATGGTGGGGGTGAGATGCCGAAGGAATCCCACTAAGCAAAGGGGGCACAAACAAACACACAGAGCCCAGAGGTGATATTTGAACCCCAACCCAGGACATTTGGGGTGACAATGCTAACCTCTTAGTTGCTACAGTATGCCACCCGGTCTATAACCATTATGTTTCATTCTTATTATGATTGGCTGGTTAATGACAATAAGTGGAAAGTTTTTGGAATGTCTAAAGCTAAAGACTTTTCAAATAAATTGTCACCCTGAATTATTTTCTTATAGTCTCATTAAAAAACAATTAGTTCAGTCCGAGTAACCTGATCGAAATGTTCCACAAGTGGTGATAATAGAGCATAACAGCACTTGAGACATTTAACCATTTGTATACAGTAAAATACATCTGATAATGTTATGTCATGGTAAACAACACTTAGTCTCCTTAAATAATTGCTTCTAAAGTCTTTCTTAATTGCTTCCAACTGATCCATGTTGTTTCGGTCACGGCATTTGCAAGCTAAAAAGCTAACTAACCTGATCAAGGGCATCACTGTGGAACAAGTGGAACAACTGATTGTATACCCTAGCACACTTGCTTTCAATTCAGTTCTATTTGGGTTTCAACCCCAGAACCCCGGAAGTTTAATAATATTCTAAAGCAGAAAAAGTGGAAATATAAAATAATTTTATATATCCTGTGTGTATTCCTCTCACTGTTTGGCTGTATAGAACTGGTAAGAATGTAAGCATTTTTCAGATTTTCAGTACAACTGCACTCCCAGTTTTATAATTCATGTAAAATACAGTGCAATTTCAGCATATTCACTTTGTGAATTTTTGCCTTAAGAACTAAAATTTTCAGCATGCAAAGCATTTTCTTCATTTTGGCTGAACCGAACGGCACTCCAGGAGCCGTTCAAAACTTGTTTGCGTCAGTGGAAAGACATATTTTTGTGGATTTTTTGCAAGATTTAGTGAAGACATAGCACCATTAGGACGGGAGCAGGACGAAAACAGTTTTGTTCAGTTTTGTTTTAAAAGCAGCCAGTGCCAAGAGGAATCATAAATTACGGTTAAATGACGTTTAATGTCTATGTATTTCATATTTTACATGTTTTTTCTAAATGCTTTGATTTTTATATATGCAAAGATATGACTGCAATGTTGGAAATTGGTAATATTGGTAATATTTTTCAGTGGCTGGAACGAATTATCTGCATTTACATTACTTCCTATGGGAAAATGCTTTTCACAATACAAATTTTCGCCTTAAAAACTCACCTCCGGAACGGATGAAATTTGTATGCCAAGCTAATGCTGTAATATGATTTAGATTTATATAACTTCACCATTACTAACACCCCATATCATCTTGTATTATTATACATATCACCATGGCACCTTCTTGACTCATACTGTATGTGTGCAAGTAATGGCTGTCATTGGGTTCCGTGTTTTGGTGAGTTCAGAGACTTTCCTCCGTGTAATCTCACCTGAAAACTGATAAGTCCCTGCTACACTTTCTGTAATACCAGTGTTTACCTTACCTTGCAGCCATGTGTAGGAATGCTAATGGGTCTCAGCTTAATGCAAGTATATCAGCCCGCTGTAAGCCCAAAACAGCGTAATCATTCTTAGCAGCCCATGAGACAGGAGGTCTTAAAGTGACGATGCAAAATTTCAAATCAAGACCTTATTTTTTTTTTCATAGAAGAGCTTTGAAATTATAAAGCCTCCCGTTATTCTACATCACAAGCTCTTCTGATGTTTGAAACACTTTTTGCTAGCATGGAGGAGGATGACACATTCTTTTAAATCTGGTGAGGGAAGCAAGGTAGTGACTTTAGCACCAATGCACTTAGTGTCAAGAGTTTTATATACTCAGCCAGGAAAACTTTGAAATGTGCAGATTGTCCTCTAGTCTCAAGTCTCTGATCTTTAGGTAGCCAAACTTAACAAGCACTGAACAAGTTTGAATTTCAGACTTTAATAAGCTAATGCTGCCTCTCTTCCGAAAAATCCATCATGAAATCACGCGTATATCAATATTTATGATAGATATGTGATCTTTATGTAAACTGTTTATGTTATGATTAAATTCTGAGTTTATTTTACGTTTTTTTTTTTTCTTTTACTTTTACTCTGCCCAGCTCTTTTATCTTCTCATCCGTACTATCTGCTGAAGTAGATCAGGTAACAGCAAAACCTGACTATTATTACTTTGCATATCATGATTGTAAATGTATTAAGGAATATCAAAAATACACAAACAAAACAGATAAGTACTAGAATCATTAAGCATATATTTTAATAAATGTATGCAACTTCAATTATTTTTTTCGGGAATCATATCATCACTGATTATGAATAATAGAAATTATTTCTTGGTTCATAATGCATTATAAAACAAACAGACACAGTGTATTTGCTAATATTTGGTTCAGGACTGACCTCATACAAACAAGAGTCACTGTGTGGGAGAAGAACAATGCAAACTGCTGACTTCTGCACTCTCTGGTTCTAGGATTATACTCTGCACAAGTCCTTTGGGTATCAAAAACGGAATCATAAACAGCGCGCTAAACACAGATAAGCCCATAAGTATGCACATTATTGACGCCACTATGAAAACCATAGCTGATTGAACTAATTGAAATTCGTGCAGGAGTCATGGCATTTAGCTGGGTTCCCACCCCTCCTCCATGAAGCATTCATCCAAGAAGTATGATAGCTGGGTATTAATTAGTTTGAAATCCTCATTAAAATACCAACTATGCCATCACAGGGTGTTGTTTAGGGGGAAACACAGAGTTTTGTATACAGGAGTGGAAAAGTTTGCTCTAGCTGTAGACTCAATCCATCACAGATCCAGGTATAGTACACTTCCTTCCTTATATAGTATACTTCCTTATCTTTAATCTGAATATGAATTTTCGTAGAATATAATTCATAGTGTTTGTAATTTGGTAATCTAATTCAATGCTATATTCAGTGAGAAACTTAAAACATTAACTTTACTACTGTACTGAAGTATAGTTTTCACATATCTGTACTTTACTTGTGTAGTTTTATTAGTGGATACTTTTTACTTTTACTCCACTACATCCTACAACATATATACATATCCTATCTATATCTGTACTTTCTACTCCACTACACTTTAGCATGGTGTTGCATTAAATAACAGTGGTGTGTAGTATTTGAAGCAGTAATATCGCCACCTTATACTCTTTGACTGTGACTTTAAGGCTACTGTAAGCAAATACTTTAGTAAACTTGAAGGTAAATACTTTATTTTTAGTCAAGTACAGGATGTTTGTACTTTGCCCACCTCTGCATACAGTATACACCTTTTTCTTTTCTTTCTTTCTTTAACATCATTAATAATGTCACATTTCTTTTCAGCTTCAATGCCATTTTCGATCCACATAAAAAAAAATACTGATGGCTACTGATTTACTGAAACCACTGAGCTCTTGTCAGAATACAGTATATTAAAAAAAAAAAAAAAACAGAATTGAAACACTGAGACGTGAAAGAAAAAAAATAATAAAGGATTCTTTTCTGATCTTTCAAGGTTTCCCGCAGCTTAAGTCGCTTTTCTATAGAGGTGCATGCATACTAATGAGTGCCAGAGACAGCTCCTTGCTTTTTTTTTTTTTTTTTTAATTGAACTGAAATTAAGTGGAAGAAACAAAGACAATTAACTGGGTTGTTTTTATCTGGGTGCCGCAGTCTGGAGCAGCTTCAGTGGCAAACGACGTGTGTGTCTGCCAGGCACAATCTCCCCCTCGCCATTTAGGGGGCCCTGTTTATCTCATTTTTCAATTAACCTCCACGACTTAACTCGGCATCAGAAAGGCATGCACATGTTTGCTCGGCAGAACAAACAAAATCGCCTTTCCTCTGTGTTTCTCACACACTGTGAATAGATTTCTTAGAGGAAGAGCCCAAATCTGTAGTAAGCAAAGAATGCTTTGTAGATATTGTGTTTTTGTGATTGTCGCTCATGTACAGGGATTTTTTTGGCAAACCCGAATGACTGTATAAGACAGAGACGGTTACGAAACATGTCATGCCAGCTTGTGGTTGGTGAAATATTACGAAATATCATTAGCTGTCTCATGTTAGCAAATTAACACAGAACCAACTTAATCTGACATGTGAATCCATATTGACATGAAATGTTACATATAAACTGAAATCTGTTAAATTTATGCTATGCACTCTGGGCCATCCTAAAGTGTATCCTCACAAAATAGAGTTGCACCAATCACATCAGCCTCACCAATTAATCATCACTAATGAGCCACAGACCTGTGGGAATGCCACAAGAATCAAAACAAATTAATTGAGAGCAGTGCAGATGATGATTGTAAAGTACTCATACTTCGGCATTGCAAACAATAATTTTCTTGTGCAAGTACAGCTGCAGTTTAATGAAATCAAAACTAATCTCCATAAATCTACACTAGTTTATACTACTGTGTCTTCTCATATTCCGTCTTAGGAATAGTCCATATGAAGAGATGTACTCCAGGTAGAAATGCATTTTAGACTGTAAATACACAGGGGGGAAAATCTTTCATTTTGCTTGTTGTAATGTCACACATATTGCTGTTTAATTTCTCTTTTTAAACATTTGAGCACACTGAGTTAGGCTACAGTACATAAAAAAACATTGATAAATCTAAAGACACAACATGTAGTCAAAATGTATGTAACGTCAACACAAAATGCAAATCAACATTAACTTAAAGCAAGCCCTTATTGAACGCTGCATGTTTGTTTTGATTGGCCCATTTCCAATTTCATTTAGGAAAAAAATGCAAAAAAGATTACATTTTATGTACATTATGTACTGTAGTATTTATTATTTATGTAAAGTAATTATTCATTAAGTTTTTGTATTTAGGAATTTATTATTAATACATTATTAATTATGTAAATATTTAATTATATGATTTATTTTTATGTAAATTATTTAGTGAAGTTATGTACATTATATAGATGCAGCAGTAGTACTAGAAGTGGTGGTGGTAGACTTGGTAATAGTAGCAGTCATGGTGGTATGGCAAGCCAGCCTATTTTGATCAAAGGATGCAGGCTACTTGTCAGTACCTCGTATTATGAAAACTACATCAGCGGCAAATCTTTTATTTACAAAGCCCCAAAGTTATAGGATACCTTTCTAATTAAGGCTCAGAACTCAGACACAGTCTCAGTGTTTAAGTCTATGCTAAAAATCTATTTATTTAGCCAAGTCAGAGTAAATAGTACTTAAGTAAATAAGTAAGCAAGTGAATAGATTTATATTAGTTAAATGTGCAAGTCTTTGTGACTCAAGGACATTGAGTATTATGGTAAACAGGTATGTTTGGATGTTGTCCTTGCCTACTTTCGTTGTTGACGTTGGAGTGACTGGTTGCATTACTTCACAGGGGGCCCTATTGTCTATATTTCCTTCTAGCTAGCTCTTAGTCTTTCCAGACTTCTTGCTTGCACTCTACACAAATATATACACTCACTAGCATACCTAATTGTTCTCCTTTATTGTCTTCTGAGTTGCCAGTGATCTTGTCCTCCTCTACACCTATCTGACGCATCCTGGTTCTTTGCTTCTGGTTGGAGATCTCATCGCATGGAGTCCTCTGGCTATGCTATGCTTGAGATGGGTGTGGTGACTGTGGATGGGTCTACTTGACCATAAAGATGGTCTTGGACATGGCTAATGCAGAGAGCTGTTCTCTGGTGACTTGTGACTGAAGTTACTCAATAGTTCAGGACTGAAATTTCTGCAAACATTTTTGTACCTGGGCCACCAATAACAAAAGTGGTCTTCATGTAAACTTAAACACCTTTCCTTTTATACTGAACTTCCAACATCCTAAAATAGAATAACTGTAAATCAATCCCTGTTATCCATTATCACCCAGATGAGGATGGGTTCCATATTGAGTTTGGTTTCCAACTCAAGGTTCTTCCTATTGTCATCTTAGATAGTTTTTCCTTTGCAACATCGCCCTTGGTTTGCTCGTCTGGGCCAATGTAATGATTATGATTTATCATATTACCACAGAGGTGCTGTAGTGGATGTGCATTTTGGGTTTCCTCAGGTTTCCTCAGTTCAAAGACATGCAGTTCAGGATAATTAGTGCTTCCAAATTTCCTGTAGTATGTGTGGATATGTAAGTGTGTGTGCCCTGCGATGGATTAGCACCCTGTCCAGGGTGTATCCTTCCTTGTGCCCAGGCTCCACCCTCCCCCCCACCCCACGACCCTGTACAGGATAAGTGGTATAGAAGATGAATTAATTTCTCACACATTTTGATTCTGCAAAACTGCTTTGCAACATTGAACATTGTAAAAAAAAAAAAAAAAATTTATTGAATTAAATTGAATTATTTCCAAAGCTGCAAATGAATCCATACACCTCTCCAGAGTCAGAAACTATTTTCTCAGGGGTGCAGATCTTTAGAAAAGCATGTATCCATTATCCTGGTCTCAAAGAGTATCTGCACTGTCCAGAGAAACAGAATGTATTGTTCTATTTAGTATTTCAGACACTGAATTTTGGCATGAGCTACACTGGCGTGAATGGGTATACATCAATCTGACCTCTCATTTAGCAGCAAGAAGAATCCAGGTCTGGAGGTTGTATATCAGTATAAAATGCATTCATAGGGAGTAATCACTCCATTAACCATATTAGCCCTATATGTGCTTATTATTTTTGGTTTCTTGGTTGATTGATTTATTCATTGATTGATTGATTGACTTGTAGACCTGAAGCTTAGTCAATAGGTAATTATTCTTTTCAGTGCAGACAAGAAAAATAAGCCAGTGGAGGTGCTACATTTTTTATGCTGTTATGTGTTTCTATGTGATCATAAAGTCTTAAGTCAGTTCTTGTTGATTTTAGTTCTCACAAAATAATCTTAACAACCATGTAGCTCCTCCCACTTATATTTTAAATATTAGAATCCCATTCAATTAAAGGATGTGAAACTGTTTGGCAAGATTTGGGTCTGGTCAAGTCAAGTCAAGTAGGCTCTTATTTTCATTCCAACTATATACGGTTCAGTAAACAGTGAAGCGAAACAACATTCCTCCAGGACCAAGGTGCTACATACATGCAACAACATAAATTAACAACACAACATAAATTAGCAACATACTTTACTGGAACCAACTAGCTAACTAAGAGATCTAATTATCTGACATTCTTAAGTTAACCTAAAACTATCTATCTCTATACAAAAAAGAGACAACAATAGACAACATACAACAAAGTGCACGTGCAAATGTGCAAAGAAAGAGCTACAGAACAACGTAACACGACAATGTAGCTGTTACAGTACTTTTAATTTTTTTATTTTTTGTGATGAGGTATGAGTTGAGGTAGTGGGAAGAGAAACAGTAAACGTTGACATTTTCGAGTAGCAGCAATGATTGTGGTAATTAATACAAAGCAGAGTTTGCAATCAAGTTAATAAGATAATAATTATTAACAAGTTAATAATTTGTTATTTTATGCATTTTATACGTCAGAAATATGTCTGCAGTACTAGTGTCACTTGCCTACATGCCTACATAATTGCTTCCTGGAGATCATGTGCAGAAATTAACTACATAGGTTTACAATTTACTTGAGAATTCTCTAGTTTTAGGTATTTTTGTACAAAGATGGACACCCTGGCTTTAGAAAGTAAACATCTTGCCACATACTTGTCCCATTCATTAACTAAACCAGTTGTTTCTAGGCAGAACAACTCTCAGGCCAGATAGATGAAAACTAAACTAATACATTGCATACTATACAGAACCTTGAGTGCAATCAAGTTGAAATTCAATTTATTTTATTATAATGTCACTATAAAGTGAGTTTCTAAAGATGACTGGGCAAATATAAATACAGTGGAACCTTGGATTACGAGCATAATTCGTTATACTAGTAAGAGACGCACACTAAGACCCAGCAGGGGAGACGATTACCCACAATTCCGCAGCTCAAGAGAGAGAAAAACCGTTGGCTCAGTTGTGATCACGCATCAAAACAAGAAGCGCATGCGTGCTTGTAAACCAAGACTTGTTCATTTTCCAAGTAAAAAATTAATAAAAAATCTTTGCTCGTCTTGCAGAACACTCGCAAACCGCGTTACTCGTAATCCGAGGTTTCTCTGTAATAATATATACATAAATATAAATATAAATAAAAATAAATGTAAAGAGTTTTAAATATAAATTCAAACAATACATGTAATATTTATTGTTTGAATTAATTCAAATTATTTATAATTATAATTAGTTAAGAATATAGCTGAACCTCGCCATACCAATTTACTTCAAATCAAATCAAATAAAAATTTTATTTGTTACATACACAGTCATACACAGAATGATATGCAGTGAAAAGCTTATATGACCGCTCATGACCTTAAATTCAAGATTAACAATAAGAAATAAATTATGGAATAGAATAAGAATAAAATATAGAATAAATTAGCTGTAGGAAACAAAATTGATCTAGATACAAGTTCTTAAGGCGAAAATTCATATTGCATTACAAATTTCCCATAAGAAATATTATAGAGGCAGATAATCCATTTCAGCCACCCAAAAATATTACCAATATTACCAAAAAAAAAATTTTAATGGTGGAAAAATCACCTAGCTTTTGAACGCATGCTGAACACAAGTCATATAAAGTTTTTGTTTGTTTGTTTGTTTGTCCTGATTCATATAATTCATTCATTCAGGTCATTCTGAAATGTACAGGAAAATAAAACAAACAAAAAAATCACAAAGAAATTGTTCAACTATAAACAACATTGATAGAAATTAAATGTATAGGAAACCATTAACTTATTAGGGAATAGTAAATGACGGAAATGTGACATGGAGCAAAACAATTTAAATATCTCTTTCAAATAAGAAACAACAGAACTATCTGTTGTATTAAAGCAGACATGACTTCTTCATGTCCCCAAGTAAAAGGTCGACATACCACTAGCCGCATGCAAGCCATCTGTAGAACGGCAATTTTGATTCAGTTCACGTACATGAGCGAGGTGAAAAAGCAGCAGCAAGAGAAAGTCTCTATGATTACCACTCAGCTGTAATCCCTTTTCTCTGATCTCTGGTGATTTTTAGTTTAATATTCCTGTGACTTTTAGTGGAAGGAATTATTCAAATACAAGCGCTTGGGTGAAATCTCTTCTCCACCTGCAGGCATTTGGAGGGAAGTAGTGGAGGGAGGAAGGAGTGTAGATAAATCACAGCAAAGTGTTTGAATGCCCTCCGAGGTTTTCCCCCTCCTCTTTCTCTCCATGTTTCTCTCTGCACATGGGGTGGTGGTGGCCATCTTAAACACTTGAGGTCATTTCCAATCCTGTTTTGCTAATTTACGCAGTGGGTGTGCTGGATAGCATTTCGAGCTGCACCCTCAAGAAAGACAGACTGGAAACAAAAGTGATGGAGACAGACAGAAGATTACAACAGTATGCAGACTGTCAAAGTCTATTTTCCAATTTCATCCCATAACTACACATTTTTATGTAATCTGCTTCCTTTAGCAGAGCTATTCGGGTGAGCGTTACCATTTTAAAAAAATCTTGTGTCAGGATGTCATATTAATATTTAATTAAAAATGAATTAAAATGCATAAAGGACCCATCCGTGGAGATGCATACTGACAAAAATGCATACTGACCCATCTCCATGTAGGTCAAGTTTCTTTTAAATAAATGCCTTAAACACTTATGTCCTGTTTGCAAAGAGTTTATTTTAAAATGTTGAAGATGGCAGGCAAAGTGTTAAGAAAAAGGAAAGCTTTTACAGCGAAGAATTCTAGACACTGAGGTTCTACTGATGGTATTCCAAGGTTTCTTGGCTATAGTACTAAAAGATGTCCAGGTCATCGTAGGTTGTCTGGATATAAGCATCACCAATACAGTAGCTGATTAACATTGGTAACATTGGGTGTAGGGATGTGAAGGAGCTCAGACAAATAAGGCAAAAAGTTGTCTTGTAAGTCTGTAAAAGTATGAGTTGTGTTTAATTCTTTTTGTTGCCAGTGTAACTCATAAAGTATGAGTATAATGTTTGGAATGAGGAAAAACTGAAAAGCAGTTAAAGTTTAAGTTTAATTTGGATTTTACTGGAGTTAGAATTGGCTATTCAACATTATAGAAAGATTTTTGGTCTGAACATTTGTGCAGCATTCATCAGTGATGCCAGAAATATTGGTTAATAATTCATCAATATACTGTACAGTAGATAATAATAAATTACTTCAGCAAGCATATGGTGGGAAAAATAAATATGAACGAATATTGCCTCTCATGGCTTGAGCTGGAATACTTTATCAACTTCAAGCACTGCTCAGCTAAGACATATCCTATAAGAAATGTTTACCATTGTTAAAAGTACATTATCATGATACAGTACATGGTACTATTGGACTACCATGGTACATACTTTGATAGAACGGTTGATGTACTGTAGTACGAGGCATGGGTCCATCATGGTATGTACTTTACCATGATGGTTTTACCATGTACTGTAGCATGGAACTATGGAACAGATACCAGGACATACATGTCAATTATACATGTTAATTTGCCATAATGGTATTATGGTACTATTGCACATCTTATGGTATCATATATCTTATGAGGTATTAAATGTACATGCAATATTATATTTCCCTGACAAATTTCCACATTTTCATTTCGCATGTGACAATAGTTTAAAATGAGCAAAAGAGTAGATGGTTTATTGATCTGATAAGTGAAATTATGTATACATTAACAACAATTTGAATTTATTTGAATAATTATTAGCAAATAAAAACATATTTAGGTCCAATTGGCCTATTTTTTCTACAATTTTTAGAGAATTGTATGCATGCACAGAAATCTTTACACTGGGAAAGTCATCTTTCCTATTCTTTTTGGGTCATTTTAACCCTTTATGGTATGGCATTGAACAAATACTAACCAGTGAATACAGAAAAGCAGTCAGAGGACCAGCTGTTGGACATTTCTATTGATCTTCCACCACATGTGCTCTAGCACCATATTGTCTTTTGTGATTTCTGTGATTTTAATCAATGTTCCTCTCATTTTAATCAACTTGTTATCATAAATACTGTATATGCTTGCAAGAAAATTACAAAAAAAAATTCTACAGTATGTTGGCCTGAGGCAATATTGTATCATAATGAAATCACACACAGCTGTAATAGAAGTATTTGGTAGCAATAGGTGCAATGGGTTAGAGTTAAAATGCTTTTGCACTACAGTATAGGGCAGAATTAAAATGGATTTAATCACTACACTGTACATTAAAATGGATTTAATCACTATACTGTACATTAAGATACTGTAGCAGTATCGCAATGTCTACCACAGACTGTTAATAAGAAACTATAAGATTTAACATAATGGTTATATCTGCTTTCTTACACATCCACACAGACGTTGTTTGACTTTTCTCAGTCTGGCGCTGGTGTGCAGTGTTGAATTTGTGTGAGGATCAGGTCCGGCATGTCTTTTGTCCTTGCCAAGCTTTGCCACGCTGCCAACTTGAGGCTTCAGAGCCTGCGCTGTCATCATACAAAACCAACACAATGCGACTAAACTTGCCTACAGTATGTCCTTTGACAACGCTTTCTGCCAGCCGCCATGTGATTGGGAAGTTACCAGGGCTGGTGCCAGCTTAAAGAATGCAAGAAGGTTTAATGTCAATATCTTTCTGGAGGCTGATGTACAAATGAGAGCACTGAGGAGTGAGACAGTGTACAAACAAAAACAGACACATCTTAAATACATTAAAATTGTCTCCATTTACTGTCATGTACATGTTATACATAGAGATCTAATGCACAAGGAGCACATATTAGGTGATGGCTAATCTTTTAGATGATAAGCAAATGGGGATTTAACACAAACTAAGGGTATTGATTCATGACTCCATGCACTGATACCCGAGGTGGGATTCGAATCCAGATCCTGGAGGTGCAAGGCCACAGCACTAACCACTATGCTAATGTGCCACCCAAACTAACAGTATGAACAATATTGCCAAGAGCGGTGTTGTACTGATCTCACATCCCGAGGAAATATTTGGGGAAAAAGTTATGCTGCCTTTGATTTCTAGACAACTTTTTGACCTCCAGCTAGGAATAAACAAAGAAAACCATCCCTCAACTCAAGAAACTCAAGTTTCCCCAAGCTCAGCAACCAATTCCAAATCAACATGGCAGCATTTATTAGATATTTGTGAACATCCCTGAATTTGTGTGTGGATGTTCGAGACTTCCCTGACGTGGTTTAGTTCACAAATGCTTTTTTTGTTCTTCAAGATGGCATTCCCTGCAGCCTATCTGATGTCTCCTACAAGGCACATGAATGAAGATTTGAGGGTATTATTAAAGCTGACCACATCTGCAGTGTGCATGTGTACACACTAAATCACTGACCGACTATGCTATAATTAACTAATGGTGCAGTCAAGCATGGCTTTAATAGACTTGTCTTATTTCCATGTAATTATTTATATATAGTACCAGTTACGGGCAGGCTGGCATAGTGGTTAGCATTGGCGCCTTGCCCCTCCAGGCGCTGGGTTCGATTCCCGGCCATGCTCGATTACCGTCTCTGTGTACATGGAGTTTGCATGTTCTCCCTGTGCTTGGTGGGTTTCCTCTGGGTACTCTGGTTTCCTCCCACAGTCCAAAGATATGGAGGTTAGGCTAATTGGCATTCCCAAATTTCCCGTAGTGTGTATGTGTGTGTGCCCTGTGATAGATTGGCACCCTGTCCAGGGTGTACCCCACCTCGTGCCCTAAGCCTCCTGGGATAGGCTCCAGGTCCCCCGCGACCCTGAATACAGGATAAAGTGGTATAGAAGATGTGAGAGTGAGTGATTAACAGAAGAATTCTGACTTCTGAATCAAATGCAGCATTTTCTGATCTTGGTTTGATATTTGGTTCAGTAGTTGTTTCTACTGTGATCAAGCTAATTAAATCATCTAGTAAAAAACATTCTTCTAATAGCAGGGTTGTGTCTTTTTGGTGATGTGTGTAGTGCAGCATGCTTTGGGTTTCGCAACATGTACTGTAGATCATGCTATAATTGCAGCATCAGTGTGTGTCATACAACAACGTTTTGGTATATTGCTATGTCTGAACATTAACTTTTGATTGCAAGTCAATGACTTGGAAATACTTGTCGTCTAGACAACTATAAACTGAAGGAAAAAAAATTCTACAGCTCAGACACTATTTTTATCTACAGTATAATGAACTGCATTTCTGACATATTAGTACAGACTGTCATGTGTAGTCAATTCATTCTTTTTCTCCCTTTATATAGTATTTGCAGCTCCCTATGGAGAACATCCATGCAATCTATGCTACTACAATTCTGAATGGAGAAGATTAAAGAAGATTGCATTCATCATTACAGTGCTTACATGTATGTTTAACACAAAACATTGAATTTAGAACTTAGCACAAAACTGCAAAGTAACCCATATGGTCTTAAACACACACACACACACACACACACACACTCAACCAGCATGAACAGGGGTTGTGTGAGTCTACACATTTTAGTAGATGAATGCCAATTAATCACACAAGCACACACAGCCAGACTCTCTGTCGAACAAATATGATCAAAACAAAACTAATGACGTGTAAATTGTTTATGATGTTCTGTGCTACTAGAAGCCCAGCGCGAGTTTGTGTGTGTATGCATGTGTGTATTGGAGAGAGTGATCATTGCCATTGTCTTGACATAACCAGCAAAGAATGAATATTAATATTTCACATCATACATCTTCGTGCGACGACGTTCGGACCTGCAATGAAGTAACGGCCGATTTTATTGTCCCAGCGACGTCGATGTCTGTCTGTGGCCTGTAAATGGCATTTCTTGTGAACTAGAAGAGAATGGAATTGCGAGGCAAGGCTCTCTGTAATGTGCTGCCTGTGATGGATGACATTATGCAGTCATAATGTGAAGACAAGGGCAAAGCAGCTGGTTAACAATGAACTTAAAATGATCATCTAAAGCAATGGAAAATGGTAGGACTTTCTATGAAGCCCATATTTGTAACTCATTATTAAGTTGATAAGCATTACACACTGTGTAAGCATGAGATTTATAGATTTTTTAAATGTATTTATTGTGCATTATGGGGCATATTTAGAATCACTGACTTACATTTATATATTACATAATTATCGATGCAGGGAAAGTTCTGTGTATTCAGAGTCAGGTTATGCACATTCTTACTTAGATATCGTAAAGTGGGTGTGTCATTCAAGTTTTCTAAATTACTTGCATGCAAATAATTTCTTTATGGTTGCCAGATTGTTCTTAGGTAGAATTGTTTGGGAAAGCATTTTACACAAGCCTCTATTCTACCACTTTTATACAGTACCTCTTGCTTTTAAGCTTTAAACATGAGCAGTTATAAAAAGTTATGGAAAATGGATGGAAAATTATTGTATTCTTTCATTTAAAAATGGAATACAATGTAACAAATTTGAGAAAAGGAAAATAATTGCAGTATTACAGCCAATTAACACATGTCTTCTCTGATCTGTTTAAAAATAAATAAATAAAAGGACAATACGAAATAGCATTATTGTATGAAGAGTTCTTCAAATCAAAACCGGGACTTTGACGCTTATTATTAATATTATTATTATTATTGTTTAAAAAAATTTAAATGAGACTATTAGTAAGACAGTAAGACATTTGAACATTTTAAATGACACTGTATGTCTGTGAATGACGATGGCCGAGGTGACTTGGAGTCCACTGTTGTTGTTCCTGTAAACATTCAACAAGTGAAATGTAGTTTCTATATTTTTCTATATTTGTACAGAAAATCTTTTTTTCCATATTTGTACGGCTAGGTTTTTCTTACTTTTTTCTTATACTTTTTAAACTATGTTTTTTGCATTTTTTCCTTAGCTAAAGCTATTTTCTATATATTAATTCTTATCTTATTCCATATTTATTTCCTATTAATAATTATTCTATTGTATTTTAATAAATAATTTTTTTAAGGTCACGAGTGGTTGTTTAAGCATTTCACTGCATATCTGATCTGAAGCTAGGACTGTTAAATATTAGATCTCTCACATCAAAAGCAGTTATTGTTAATGAAACTATCACAGACCTGGGGCCTCATGTATCAACGCTGCGTACGCACAAAAACTTTGCTTACGCCAGTTTTCACGCTCACGGTCGGATTTACTAACAGTGAA
>JAQMYK010000021.1:9076505-9091588 GCA_030014345.1 Clarias buthupogon
AAATGAGGATGGGTTCCCTGTTGAGTCCGGTTTCTCTCAAGGTTTCTTCCTATTGCCATCTCAGGGAGTTTTTCCTTACCATTGTCGCCCTCGGCTTGCTCACCAGGGACAAACTGACCATTTTGATTCATACACATTCACATTCCATACAAATTTAAATAATTATTTTGCTTTACTTTGTAAAGCTGCTTTGCGACAATGACAATTGGTAAAAGCGCTATACAAATAAAATTGAATTGAATATCATACTGTGTAGGTCTGTGTATGTGACAAATAAAATTTGAATTGAATTTGATCCTTGATAATCAATGTATAACCAAACATTGCACCAACTTGCACAAGAGATCCACCTGTCTGTGAAAAACTTTGTAGAAACTTTCTACCTTGATGGTAGCCAAGCACTAGTGAAACGCTGGGATGAGTGCACTAGTGTAGCAGGGGATTATATAGAGAAATAAAAGGAGGTTTTAACTTTAATAATAATTGTGCTCAGTCAAAAGTCCCAGTTTGACTTGAACACTCAAGTATTTATATACTGTAACAAATTGTCAGGCACTAACAGCTTCTTGCTTGAACTTATGCAGTATCATGTAAGAAAAGCGGGTTTACATCATGATTAGATGTCATCAAAGCCTTATTTAAAGCACGTTATTAGAACTTCATGAGGCATTATTAGAGTAAACATACTGTACAATGCTTTTAAGGAATTACCAGCACGGTTATAATAAATGATGAAAGCAGGTGAGGTGCGTGTTTTCTTTCGATCTGGAATTTTCTTGGATCGTCGAAATAGAATGTGGAAATGGCATGAAAAGGAAAATACCTCGCACACTACGGTCAATGAGAACAGACAGAGTGTGTGGCATGCAATAAACACACCCGTACCCACAGGGTTTAACCTCCAACAGACTAAAAGCTTGTCTATGAGGCTGATTCAGCTCGTCCCTGCTAGGCTGTAACACATCGGCACAGCCAAGTGGCAGCATTAGTGCGCCTAATCCCACAGCCTCAGGCAGGGTGTTCTAATGCTGAGAACAATAACCGCACACACTCACTCACACACTCAGTTGACTTCAGGAGGGATGCTTAGTCTCTGCTTGGCAGGTGACTGAAAGGGGATTTTTTTTTAAGGGTTCAGAAATAAAATCACACCTGCCCACCTTTACATATTATTTTACACAGGAGGTTCACATTTTACCATTTTATGGATTCTCCCACAAAAAAACGCGCCAATCTTATTTTTCCACTACAGACCCAATCAGCATGTGAATGTGGAATGACTGATGGTTGTGTAGGTGTTATGACCTCTCTGATATTAACTGAAACCTCCTGAAAGCTCAGCTTCCTTCCTCCATCTCACAGTAATAATGTTTTGACTGCTGCCCTCAGTTTTTTTTTTTTTTTTTTTCCCCAAATGTGCAGTAAATGTTGATAATTTTGAATTCATTAGAGTGCAATAAAAATGATCAATGCTTGTTCAACATTAGACATTTATATAGTTTGGATTGGCTAACCAGATTTATTGCTAAATGTCTTTCCTAATTTGTCTCTAGATGAAAAAGACAAAGAAAAATGATTTGAAGATGTTAAATACTGTAATAATTAATGATAATTAGAAAGTAAATCAAAGTCATGTTTTTCAGATGGATTGGACAATTACAACCATTCCACTGTTTTAATTAAAGAAACTAAACGGTGAAATAGCAACCAAGTTTTATTTAAGCCTTGAAAATAGAAAATGTGCTTATGAATGATACCACTGGAATTCAAGTATGGTTTAAAGCACATGAATAACATTGATAAACATTTTTTAAAAACTGTTTGTTGAAATCTACTATTTTAATTTGAATCATATAACACCATTTTTCATACCACTTAATGCGTTTTATTTTTTATGTAAATATGCATTAACATTTATATATTTATCAGATAACAAGAAACACATTTGCTAAATACAGTATATGTATGTAGTGTCCGTAACTTTTCAAATTCAAATTCAAATTTTATTTGTCACATACACAGTCATACACAGTACGATATGCAGTGAAATGCTTAGACGACCGCCTGTGACCTTAAAATAAAAGACTATTATTAGGAAATAAATATGAAAAAGAAAATAGAAGTAAATTTAACTAAGAAAGAATAAAATATTTGTACAATACAAAATATACAATATAAGAAAAATAAGAAAAACCTAGCTGTACAATATAGAAAATATAGAATTATGGACTTTAGTATGGAATAAAGTTGTATATAAATAGAAGTTGTATATAAATAGAACTTTTTTATAAACTTTTTTTTTTATTTAAAATGATCTTTTAATGATCTTTTGATGATCTGTCATTCAAATAAAATTTGGTCAATTTAGATTTCACATGAAAAGACATAAACCTAAAAAAAAAGTTTATTATTAAAAAATGCAAAATTGTTAAGATATTGCTACATAAAATATGACATGGTGACGGACTCTACAGATTTTGGGGGGGAAAATACTTAATTTTACATGAAATGCTTTACTGTACCAACCATTTTTACAGATCATACAGCTTACACTAATTTTAGTATCAATACTTATAAAGAAATATGAATCATTTGCATTTAAAATTATTATTATTTGAAGTATAACACTGAAAAATGGCCATTTTTGAGACACATAAAATCATCTGAAGTTAGCAACTCGAAATTTTTAGGGAAGCAAGATTGGTCACTTCCATGTTGCATAATCTGTATTATACAGTATGTCTAACATAAAAAGAATAATAAAATCAGCATTAATGCTGTGTTTTTGGCCGTATGCATGAGTGCTCAGAATGTCGAATTTCCCACAACTCCCTGTTTACTATTGATGGAATTTGTTACATCTAAGTCCAGAGCAGAAAAAGAAAAAAGAAAAGAAAGAGAAAAAAAAAACATGAAATTCTTTGACACGATCTTGTGGCGTGAGATGGATTTCCCCCCTCCAGGAAGCGATTGAACAAAAGGAACATTCAATATGTAATTACCTGCCGTAGATACAGTCACGCTGGTGCAGGGAATTCAATATGCGCCCATGACACTTCCAGTTTAATGTGAGAGAAATAAATGTCGGGGGAACGAAGGGGTTCGGTTCGTAATAGAGAAAAGATCATGGTCACGTTGTTTTTCATGACAGGACTGGAGGAAAACGAGTGATGTTTGGTTCACTACACCGCTTGCTGACACAGAAGTATTCCTGTTGTGTTTCGCAGTGAAGTTTCACCCATCCCCCTTCTCTCTCTCCCTCTCTCTCTCTCTCTCTCTCTCTCTCTCTCTCTCTCCATATTTCTTATTCTTATTAATGGCATGGGTGCAATTTATTTTGCTCTCTGGCGATAGAGGTGCCTGCGAGTGCAGGGAGACTCTGGTCGCCGCTGATAAGCCCACACTCACATTCAGGCCTGCAGGAGGTACCAGATTTACCAAGAAGACAATGTCCACCAGGTCTCACGGAATCTCACACACACACACATACACAACCCACCCAGACACACTCCTCCAGAAAACCTACCGCAAACGCAGATAAACTTTAACACGTACCAGCAGACGGTGACCATGAAGAATCAGTGCGTCGCTTAGGCAGACCTTAAGGAGACACACACTCAGACACACATACACACACATACTTGCAGCAGTTAAAAGTTGAGAATCTGAGTAATAACATAATGCTGCTCATCTCCTCTTGACTGTTTATGTTTATGCCTGCAAGCAGAGAGAAGCAGGCAAACGATAAGAGAGAAAAATGACAGAGGCGTGAGCCGAGACGTCTATAAACTAAAAGAGGTACCGGGGTGTCAGAATATGACAGCCGATCCATCAGGGAAATGGAAGCTCTGTCTCCTGCACCAAGGAGAGAGCAGCCAAAACTTTTATAAATAGCCCTGCATGTGCAATATATATATATATATAGAAAAGGTTCTGGAGGTCTGCATCAGTTGAGTGTGATTGAAACATCAACATTTAAGAAGTAGCAGAGTTACCAAAAAACATCCACTGGTTCATGCAGATGCTTAAGTCTGTTAGAGAATTCAAGAATGTAGGTGCAGGTGTGTCTCTATACCACTTTATCTTCTACACAGGGGGCTGGACCCTTAGGGCACGAGGCGAGGTACACCCTGGATTGAGGTGCCAATCACAAGCAATGTAGGGCACACGCACTCACACAAACAATTTGGGAATGCCTATTAGCCTAATCTGCATGTCTTTGGTCTGCGGGAGGAAACAACGAAAGAACATGCACTTAAACCCAAGGTGGGAATCAAACCCAGAACCTGGTGGTGCAAGGCGAGGGTGCTAACCACTAAGTCACAGGGCCACCTTTTTAAGTAAAAATAAAAATATAAATTAAAGTCTGGAGTGAGCACAAAACAGGAACCAGGACATGGATCCAGTTAGCGACGCGTATCATTCAATCATTTTTGATTCCCATCTGGATACCGATACCTTGACTTTCAGTAATATTGATTCTGGAATACTTTTTTATTTTAATACCAGGTTTTTAAGATCCATTTTAACACAAAGAAAATGACATTAAACACTATATATAATATATCTCTGTAGTTTTATTTTTCAGCTTTTTTATTTTTCATTTTGGCATGTTTACACGGTCTGAAAGTAGTCTTATATCATAAAAGTACAAACCTATTTATCACGGTGCGGTTTAACTTTTTCTGTTTCAACTCTTTAGTTTTATATTCCAGCACCATGGCATTTCCCCACTCAGAACTCTCCACAAGAGTTCAGTTCACACACAATAAAATAAATAATTCCATTATTCTCCCCATTTACCCCCCAGCCCACTTACACTGGTCATAACTGACTAGGTTGAGTATCCCCTGGACAAGGAACACACACATACATACACACTCAAATTCACACACTACAGGGCAATTTGGGAACACCAGTTAGGCTTATCTGCATGTCTTTGGACTGTGGGAGGCAACTGGAGTACCCAAAGGAAACCCACCAAGCACAGGGAGAACTTTATCTTCTACACAGACCCGAGGTGGGAATCGGACCCAACCCGGACCCTGAAGTTGCAAAGGCACCAGTGCACAAAAGTAACTTAATGAATCGTAGGAATAAAGACATTGCAAAAACTGAACAATATGTGTGATTTCAGTTATTATTAGTATGTGAGTTAAAACCATTAATAGTTGTCTGTTTTGAAAGTGAAATATATTAAGAAATGTACACACATACACACACTCACACCCTCTGGCCAATTTGTCTTTGGGAGGAAACCAGAGTACACGAAGGAAACCCACCAAGCACAGTGAGAACATGCAAACTCCATGCACACAGACCCGAGGCGGGAATAGAACCCGGACCCTGAAGGTGCAAGGCAACAGTGCACAAAAAGTAACTAAAACGCTGAAGTAAACTTCTAAGGGGATATATTGTATATTGTATTGTATATTGTCAATACATAATATTTCTACATGAATAGTCTTAATTGCATCATTAATCAACATTTACTCAGTTTTTATTTGTATAGCACATTTAACTAAGGACCTTGTTTACAAAACTATATAAATTCTAGATAAAACTATATAAATTTTCCATTTGACCAGATTTTTTTTTTCAATTATTTGACCATTTGACAGCAAAATTTGTTTAATAGTTTTGAGAAAAGTGATGTAAAGAATTATTATTATTTTATTATTATTATTATTATTATTATTATTATTATTATTATAAAGTAAGAACCTTTGATACAGAATATATGAAACATATTTTGTTTGGGTCATAAACATGATAAACACAATCAACAAAATATTCTGTCAATTTCTTGTTGCTATGTCAGTGTGACTTTTGCGTGACTTGGCAACAACTCCATCATTTTATAATTGAAATATAAAATAATGATCTATAATATGTTGAGTATATGTATATGAGTATATGAATATGTATGTTAACTTTTCTAAGTGTGTTCCCCGTACTGTCCCTTAGGAGTCTTCTTAAGTCGCTGCCTCTTATGTCCGATCGATCTATCTATCTATCTATCTATCTATCTATCTATCTATCTATCTATCTATCTATCTATCTATCTATCTATCCACAAGGAAATTAAAGAATGTTAATCTAGGTGCACGTTTATTTTTAAAGACATGGCAGCCCTGGTGCACCTCCTGGACCTCCTGGCGTGTTGCAGGCAGTCGGATCCAATCCTCGGCATGGCGCAGAAGGGTGTTGGTAACGGCGAGGATGCACCTCCACACCGAGGTTTTGGTGAGGCCGTAGCGTTCTCCCACGACCTCCATGAAGCTCCCGGTAGCATAAAATCTTAGCGCTGCAAGCAGCTGGACATCGGGGCGTAGAGCGTAAGTACGACGTGTTGGCCTTGCAAGCGCAGGTCTGAGAAGGTCAAGAAGGTCTGTTGCCTTAGAAGGCGAAACCTTTTTAAAATAGCCACCTCAGGCAAAAATATGAAAAGGGCTGACGTTTTGCCTAATGAAAAAATTTACATGGACCACACGGCTCCTCGGACGGCATCGTCTCTGGTTTAGCACAACAACATGCTGTATCGCTGCCATATCTGTTGCTTTCTGGACGCCACCATAATTACCCATTTATACGATCTTAGCCACTTAGAGTCAAATTGTTTGCCACCTGCTCAATATTAAAGGTGATTGCCAATTTTAATGCAATAGTCACATTATGAAATAGGCTAATTAAAAGTCACTATATTAGTCCTGATATCAAATAAAATAAAATTCTTAATACGACTTTGATACCGTGCCATAATGTGCTTGCATACACCGCTGATTTATAAAAACTGCTGCACAGTGGCGGCGACTAGGGTCTTGAGCTGAAACAACACCAAGAGTGAGTTACGAACCTTACGAACCTTACGAACATGTTACCTAAGATATACTTAGTGTACGAACGTTTTGGGAATCGCGCCATAACATTGAGAGAGAGCTTAAGGTACAATGTAAGAACTAATTAGCGATAAGAAGCTTTCGGGAAACCGGGCCCAGAAAAGTGAAAAGTGTTCAGTTTTGTTGCACGTGAAAGTTTTAGTTACAATGATTGTTGAAGATCATGAGAAACATTACAAACAATAACAAAAGTTTGCAAGAGCAAAATCTCAGTGGATGCAGGATGGAGCACACACAATCAAACATAGCAAGTGCATCAACTTCCAGTACACAGCATTTACTGTATATCTGATGCCTCTTGTACACAAAGTTCTTGTGCATTTCTCTCTGCTTAATTTTCTTTTGTAAATATTACTGTAACACGCATCATGACTCGCAAACCCCCAGTACTACTGCTAGCAGGAACAAGAAGGAAAAAAGAAAATATTGATTTGGAAATGAAACAGATGGTTACACTACAGTATCCCACACAGCTTTATTAAGTATATAATGTTATGGATGTTCACACAACATCCAAATTATAATTGTAATTTTCGATTTCACACGCAATATCATGAATGTTAGGTGACCCATACACAAGGTGGATTCTCCAAAAAATCTACTGGACTCGTTTAATTGACACCGACAGGTGCTGTTTTGCCCAACAGGTAGTTTTACTTTACTGGTCACCTGACAAAAAGAAGCAATGTGTTGGGTATTCAGTATGTGAATTTAATATAATAGAATTATATATATATATATATATATATATATATAGGGGCTCTTTTTGTGTTCACCCTGTCTGGGAAGTTGGCTTAGGTTAGTGGCGTCGGCCAAGTTTGAGTGTGTGTGTATGTGTGCTATCTCTATGTGTGTATGTGCTCCGTTCTGCTAGTTCAATGAATGTGTTTCTCATGATATATGTGTGCTGTGGTAAATAAAATATAAAATACTCCCAGCCATTTGCATTGGGAAGCAAGCAAGCTTACTCGTCCTCCAAGATCCCTTCTAGTGGTGAAAAACTATATATATAATATATATATATTGTTTTTACATTTATACATTTTGACCTAATGAGCAATTCAGAGGTGTCAGTGGCAACAAGGAAGAAACTTTGAGAGAAACCAAACTCAAATGGGAATGCTAGAGTGTTCTGGGAAATTAATCAGCCATTATAAACTATTTCCTTTTATTATTGTTTGCTATGTGGCTAAAATAAAAAAAATTTAAACCAGAAAATGTACTTTGACATATATTTGTTGTTGAAGTTCTCAACTGTTCAAAGATGGAAGCCATGATGCAAAACTGTTCATGGCAATCGCAGTCCAAAACCCCTTTTTAGCAACTGCTGTCTAAAGCCATCTTCAACATAGTACTATAGTAATACCTTACTAATAAGTAGTACCATTCACAATTAACTCAGTGATCTTTAGACTGTCTACATGGAGCCATCCTTAGCAGGGTTCCAAGTGACGTGAACCTCAATCAGATTGGGTCATCAAGATGGACCAGAGTATCTCAGAGTAGTGGTTAAGGTATTGGACTATCGTCTGGATGGTCCGAGGTTCACACCCCACCACCACCAAATTGTCCCTGTGAGGGCCTTGAGCAAGGCCCTTAATCCTCAACTACTCAGATGTACTGTGCAATATAGGGTCGCTCTGGATAAGGGTCTGGATAAGAATTACTTTGCTTGTATTTTGATTGTGGGAGGAAGCCAAAGTTCCCGAAGGAAACCCATCGAGCACGGGAAGAAAAACCCAAACTCCATTCACACAGACCTGAGGTGGAAATCAAAACCTTTGACCATGGAAGTGCAAGGCCAATGTGTTACCTCGCACTATGCCAACGCGCCATCTAGCACTTGATCCATCATGTCCTATTATTTTCATTGCACTGGCGCTGCTGCGTTGGTATAAATGATAATGTGAGCAAATGTGAATGGATGTATTCAGTCTGTGAGCTTCAGTGAAGAATGTGTGTGTCATCCAACTGGTCAAACACGAGCACTTCTCATTTCATTCACATCAAACATGAAGCCTCAATCTCAGTCTCTGAAGAGAAACTTGACATTTTTTGCCTTTTTTTTTTTTTGCTTTTTTTTTTTTTTTAAACTATTGGTCAATGACAAGACACACAAAAAAATGAAATCCAAACTGAACTTCAAAGAGGCAACACAGTGAATCTAATTCAAAGAATAGCTGGCTGAAATGGGCATGAGAGACAGATGATTAAAGCTGAATATCTCCCTACAGCGGAAATATCAGGAGTGAATGTCTCAGACCTCACTGTGAAGCCGCATCCTTACTTTCATCTCTACATGCCGGCAGAGGATAGGGGACAGAGGTAGCAACATTATTAACCTAGAGGAAACCAGCATGGCCTCAGAGACGTGAAGAACATTTCACATCAGTAGTAATGCAATTGCATTTCTTTTAGCCGAGCATTAACATACATATAAATTTGTTATCTTACTCAGAAACTGAGAGCCTTCAAGCTATAGCGCTCTACAGGAAAGGGGACAAATACCATTAATACCATAGTTTCCCACCGAAAAACAAAAACAAAATGGAAAGGAAGCCGGAATTAGAATTAGATTTTCCATCAAATCCAGAGGAAAAACTTTTAGAGGTGGTGATTCAGGGGCAAAAGTCTCATCAATATTTATACAGGAAAAGTTTTTCACATTCAGGTTATGCTGGTGTTTTCATCGCTCTACATTTAGATCATTCAAATTGCCTGCATTGCCTTTTTTCCATACATGGTGTATATTTAACAGTTTATACCTGTCTCCCTTAACTTGAATAAAGAATTTGATGGGATATTTAGATTTTTCTTAATGAATTTACTTATATTAGTACCTCATGCTTACTGTCCTTTCGTAAGCAGTTTACATTACATCATGGCATTTGGTAGACACTCTTATCCAGAGTGATTTATATATATATATATTTATCTCATTATACTGTACTGTACATATGAGCAGTTGTGGGTTAAGGGCCTTGCTCAAGGGCCCAACAGTGGCAACTTGGTGGTCATGGGGTTTGAACCTAAGAACTTGTTGCATAAGTATATAATTATCCTCCTGAGCATCTAGCTTTTTTCAAATCACAACTTTTTTTTTGGTTAGCACTGTCGCCTTGCATCTCCAGGTTCTGGGTGTAGCCCGCCTTGTGCCCTAAGCCTCCTGGGATGCCATGATGAGACTGCCTGCTTCATGTCTGAAACGCTGGCCTCCCAGGAACTCCTTTAATGACCCAAATATGTGGAATTGACTTGAGGGTCAGAGCTGTATAGGGGATGTGGCAATAACTCCATGTGGCTGAGGTCCTGTAATGTGTAAGTGGTGTATAGTTCTCACAGACACATGGGTCTCTTCTGCAAGTTGGCGACAAGTTATACATTATGTAGATTTTCCACTTGCTGAATGTTCATGGGAAAAAAATGCAGTGGATTCTAATCCACCTTGGCCACAGATGTACGGCCATCTTTAAAATATTTAAAATATTTATATATGGTACCTGTGTGCAATATGATGGGGGATAGAGATCTTTATTCAGCTCTAACTTTAAGCATCATTGAATAGCATAACCAAAGTTGTATAAAAGTTACGGCACTGATCATAGCTGTTCATCCTTGTTAAATACTATAAAATGCCACATGCACATTAAAATCTCTACAAGTTTTGCTTGTGGTTATAATCCTAATATGCCATTACCGAGCCCTTTAGTTCCTGAATTAGTCATAATTCAATTAAAACCTGGCATTTTCAGCTCTTTATACACCCTTTACTTAGTCTCAAAGACATCATCAGGCAGCTGATTGCTCTAAACTCGTTCGGACCCAAGCCTCGAATAATCCTATCGAAAATGGCAATTACCGAAGACGGCAGTAAGATAACATCTTCACACCTACACAGCGAGTGTGTATGTTATCAAATTCACTCAATTTCACCCTCATGCTTTTGCATGCAGGCAAGAGGTGGAAGTCACAGCGAAGATAAACAGGGCCCGACACGGTGTCGTATGATTTACACCGTATGAATAGACGAATATTTCCATTTAAATGCAAAATATTAAGGTGGTGCTGGTAGAGATGGTGTTGAAGAGGGCGGTAGATCAATGCAAGCATTCCATTACGTGCCACTCCAGGCTTCATAAATAACACCCTATGCAATTATTCCTTCTCAAATGAGGTTTGTACAGCTGCCTTGGCACACCACATCTTTATAGTAATGTTTTTATTTCCTAAACCGTGTGTTATTCTTGTTTTTAATGTAATTGGTTCTGTCTTCTGGCTCATCGAACTGACAGATATCACCGGGAAGACTGTTTTTCAAGATCTCAGTGCAGCGCTGCAACAGCAAGACCTGACGCTGGCATTCGAGCTGAAGCAACTCCAAGTGCATTAAGGGGTTTAGAGCTACATTTTATTAGCATAGGGAGTTTATTTCTACTCTTTTAATAGACGTATTATCTGAAACTTAATTACATGTCATGCTACTGTATGTGCCTGAAAATGTTGTTGTGCCATTATTGCAGATAATGTCAATTTTCTTCATAAACTTTATGAGCCACACTAAGCGGAGTAGGATACACCTTACACCACAGTGTATTATTATTATTATTATTATTATTATTATTACTTTTTAAAATGAGAATGCAAACAAGATTCTCTAAATAAACCAATAATAAACCAATACACAATAAAAGCTATCATACCAACACAGAACTGATCAGAAGTTTTTCTCTATGGAGTGTCCTGAAGGAAAAATCAGTACTGTATTTTCCATCCATCCATCTAGGAACCTCTGTAGACTAGGACCTTGGAGGCCAATGGTGACCATCGTATTTATTAATGGTCAACATTAATCAGTCAATTTGGAAACACCAATTAGCCTAATTTGCATATCTTTGGACTGTTGGAGGAAACCCACCAACATGGGGAAAACATGCAAACTCCATGCACGTAGACCTCAAGATGGGAATCGAACCTGGGACATGGTGGTTCAAGCCACCCTGCTGCCAAAATCAATATTTTAATTCGTAAATTCTTCAATAGGCGTACAATATTTAACTAGACAAAGTATTAATTACATAAATGTATGTAAAATAATAATCCAAAAAAAAAAAAAACTTCATCAAACCAAAGAACATCAAACCAAACGGACCTACAGTATGGTTAAGTATGAAACATCTACCATACACATGTTCACACTGGCACACACTTTATTTACAGAGGTTCACAGACACATTAAGCAGTCGATAGAATTTCAACAAGGCTTGTTGAGTGTGCTGAGACTGGAAGTAAGAGAAATGACAAAATGTGTTGAACGTCATAGTGTGCTTTCTGTATTGCTGAGTAGGAAATACATTTTTGTAATCATTTTTAATGCATCTTTATAGATATCAAAACCAGGGTTTTAAACGTCTATGAAAAGAAAACCTTGTGTGTTAAATTTGAACTGTGTGTTGTATAAGATTATGTGTCTTATGTACAATTAAATGATTACTGCACTGATTTAGTTTATTATGCAGTCTAGATTGTTTACACACTTTATGGCCAACAATTTTTTTTTTTTTTTTTTTATCTGACCTTCACATATTAATACTGTATGTGGACTGTCTTCAAACCAAACCACAGGATATTGTATGCAGTTGCATTTCAATTTCCCTTCACCAGAACCAAGAAACCGTAACCTGTTCCAGTACGACAATGCCCCTGTGCACAAACTACATGGAGACATGGTTGGTTAAGGTTGGAATGAAATATATATGCAATGTTTTATGGACATATGATGTAGAACAAAGAGAGATGTAAGCTAATGAACATGCATTTTCTATTTCTTGAAATTATGTCTACATTAAAGTAAAAATCAAAAATCAAATTAAAGTTCTCGTGCACATTTCTAGAATCAACCAAATGCTTTTAGATTTTTTTTTCGAACAAGATCCTGTTTCTGAGATAAAATAAAGTACACATTCTGTATTTGTATTCATGTAAAATATTCATTCTAAATGATGTATTATGGTACATCCTAAGTATATTCTGTTGTCTGTATTTATGGTATTTACACTGTTTGTGAATGCACTTCCCATTTCTCCTAGTCTGCCACTGTTTAATGTTAAATATAGTGCAGCGGTACCTGGGAACAATATTTCAGTCTTAGCGTTACATCTGTCTGGGATGAGAGGAAAGGCAATGATGCTTACTTTACTTTAACATGTGCTTCTCTCTTCAACATTTTGCACACAATTACATAAAAGACAGCACTATTATTTGTTTACTTGTGTAATGTAAATGCATCTTTTGTTTTTTGAACCAAACCCTATGTGTTTATTGGTCACATGTCTGGAGTGTCAATATCATTATCAATATTAACCATCTAACAGAACAATAAGGGAACGCAGCTGCCCCAAGCCCAGTTTATGTGATACAGTAGATTTACAGTTTTAGTAAAATACATGTTAACAGTGTTAAAAGCACTTGTATTTTGTGCAGCACATCTGCCTCATTGTATCATGATATTCAGTGTTCCAGGTTATTTTGAGCTACTATATATACCGTAATAGGTCAAAGTCAGGTTTTATTTACTATGTCATTGGAATGTGTAATATTCGCTTATTTGTGTTGTGTTAGAGAATTTAACACTTTCAATAAGTATGAATCTAAGGCTATAGTTCTTCACAGCTTCCATTAAGTCCAAGAACTCCCTCAGATCTAACTACAGCTAACTAGCAAGTGAAGATTGCCAATGACTTCTGCAAAAGAGAAATGGCTTATAGTACAAAAAGGTCCAGTTTTGTATCTTACACCACATAATACAGTCCAGACTCCAGACATCCATGTTGTCTTTTTGAAGTTTACATGATCCATTCAGCTGGGCTACTTTTTACACTATACATAATCCAATTTCTAATCCAATTTAACTTGTCTTTTATTGTCTTGAAGAAATACATATTCACAAAGCTGGAACTGGATAAACAAATAATACATACGTATATTTGAGGAATGCTCAAACTTTCCACTAATTTGCTATTTTTCTCAGATCGTAATGAAGCAGAAACACCTTAACTTACCAAAAGCAAACACTAAGAATCAGTTGATTTACACTATTTCCTGTACTTCTCATTATCGTAGCACCAAAACTGACACCAATCTCCTTTGCAAACTCGAACATACTGTACTGTATACAGCCATCATTCACTAATATTCCCATTACTGCCCATTACTGTCACATTCATACTCAGCAGACAATCACTGTGAATATATTCATGCACAACTTACCAAACCTTTCTATGTGGTTTATTATTCGATTTTTTATTGTACTTTGCTACCTGGTTTCTCGATATTGGATTTTATCTCATTTATCTCATTTGAATTTCTGTGTAGTTTTGCCCTGATCTTTCTTCATATATTACAATATTTGCCAAATTTTTATAATCAGCATCACCAGATTTTGCTTCACTATCTAGCTCCTCATCCCCTATAGATCGAGATCACTATGTTGTAGTAGAACTTTTTAAAGTTTTTTCTTTTTTAAGTAAGACACTAATCCTTGTACGTAGTTGCTGCTTTTTTATTAATCCTAAACTGGCGACGCATATTAAAGCAGCACATGCTAGCTAGCATTCTACTTCATACATGTGTTGTAATTATTGTATTATATTGTATTATAAAAGTTTTTTTTGTTTTGTTTTATTGTGGTCATTGTTTTTTTTTTTTTTTTAAACCATTAAACATCAATCATAAGCAGGATTAATTAATGTCTTTTTATTTTAGAAAATAAAATTTTGACAAATTGAATTAAAAGTGGAATTAAAGCATTTTGGCACATAATATTAGAATTCAATTAACTAGTGTGTTTAAAATATCTAATATTTTACCTGTGACCAACAGTCACAACACAAGGCATTTTCAGTATACAGTAAAGGAACTGTAAAGTGCAGGTTAATTTGTTTAATCTTTACTTTACAGCAGTGATTTCGTTAGTGTGTGTGTGTGTGTGTGTGTGTGTGTGTGTGTGTGTGTGTGTGTGTGTGTGTACACTGGAGTGTCAGCAGAGATGTTTCTTGTTAATTTTCCCGATGAGGCAGTGTTTCCGCAATTTGTGTGTACATTAGTCACACACAGTAGTCGCAACACCCCCCTCCCCACCCCCTTTGAAATAAGAGAAGAGGAAGGGTTATTGTGTAAGATGAGAGG
>JAQMYK010000021.1:9091688-9102205 GCA_030014345.1 Clarias buthupogon
AGAGGAAGGGTTATTGTGTAAGATGAGAGGAGCGAGATGGGATGATGTCATTCCTCCTCTCCTCTTACTTTAGCTTCACAAACACACACATACTGTACATAGCACGTGCATACACACACACACACACACACACACAGTGCGTGCGCACACAAACACACACACACACACACACACACACACACACACACACATACACAGCGCGTGTGCACACAAACACACACACACATACACAGAACGTGCGCGCATACACATATACACAATGGAAACACTTATTTGTCCTGATTTATTTTTACTTTTTTTTAAAGGTAAAGTGCAGGTTAATTTGTTTTTTTTTTCACATTATGTTTTGTTAATATTAATTATTTTTATGTATTTATTTTTTTGGGATGTGGAACGAATAATCCGAGTTTCCATTAGTTCTTATGGGGGAAATTCGCTTTGATTTACGAGTGTTTTGATATACAAGCCTGCTTCCGGAACGAATTATGCTCGTAATCCAAGGTTCCACTGCACATTTTTTTTGTAAACTTTATTTTTTTAATCAACAAGTATTTTTTAAACTATAGTATATTTTAATATTTCGTTAAGACATTTTTTTCCATTTTAATGAAAAAAAAACAAACAAATAAAATGGAAAAAAAAAGTTAGGGGTTCAAACCTTTGCCCATGAATAAATCATATGAATAAAGACATTGCAAAAACCGAACAATATGTGATTTCAATTATTATAAGTATGTAACTTAAAACATAAATAGTTGTCTGTTATGAAAGTGAAATATATTACGTATTTTATTCAACACAGGGCACACACACTATCTGACCAATTTGGGAACGCCAATCAACCTAATCTGCAGGTCTTTGGACTGCGAGAGGAAACCGGAGTACCTGGAGGAAACCCACCAAGCACGTGGAGAATGCAAACTCCATGCACACAGACCCTGAGACGGGAATCGAACCAGGAACCTGGAGGTGCGACAGTGCTAAGCACTACACCACCGTGCCAGCAGAGAATGTATCTTTTAACGAAAATGTAATTACTAATCCATCAGGAATCATTGTGTTAAATGCTGTTTTAGTGAAAAGTCTAGCTTTTAAAAATATTTTTATAGTAAATGAAATAAATCACATTGAAAAGTGTCAAGAAATGTGTTCTGATTCTGACATGAATAATGAAGTTCAGTCTATGATTCCGATAACAATCAGCGAACACTTACTGTATAAAGGACAATGAACCGAAACCTTACATCTAAAAAACTTACCAATAACTTACTGAAGTCGTATTGACCTTGGCTGGTATGAAGCTTCGGTCATTTCACATACAGTCAACATCATGTACAGCCACAACTACATGCAACAAAGAAGAGGTGACAGTGATGATGACGTTGATGGCTACAATGATATCCCCGAAGTGTTTTGATGCCAACAGATAAAAAACGGCCTGCTTTCGAGCACAATGCAGTCCCATTTGTCATCGGCCAAGGACAGTCGTAATCATCCCTTTCGCTCGCCTCCCCCATCAGTCTTCTCCTGCTGTGTATCAGGATCAATCTAGCCTCATTTATTTTAATCGTCGCCTGTTTTTGCAAAACTGGCAAAGTCATCAGAGGACAACAGAAAACAAACCTGGCTCTGAACACAAGCCAAAGCAGTCATTTCCTCCAATCAGTCTAATACTCGTGTTATTATGCATGTTTTCTAGTGTGTTCAGCCTCCAACATCTGCTTTAATTCATTGTCAACATCGCCACCTTAGAATTCAATGGGGTCCGGGTAAATTTACCACTAACTCTTAGGCAACAATCTGTTGAAAATGCCATGTTATGTAAATGAGTGCGAAATAAGTATCAAAAACCTGATATAAGCCTAAAGGGAACACAGACCTTTACTAAAACTATGGCATATTCGCAATCAACGCTCTACATTTATAGTGTGTGCAAGAGAATTAAAATGAATATAGGTTTCTTTTGCCATGGGAGAAAAAGCAATACTGAGGGCTTTCACAAACAAATTAAACAATAGCATTCACTACAATCTGGTATATAATGTTTTTTTAAGCCAATATACACTATCTGGACAAAAGAAGTCACATACTGCAATTTCATTTGACTACATTTAGCTTTTATTACAGAACACAATGCCGTGTCCACTTCATGTGTGAAAATGATTCCTGCTGTTCCTAGAACCACTCTTTCCCAATTTAAATCCTGCCATCAAGGATGAAAAACCCATATATAATAATTTGGTCATTCAGTTGACTTTGTTTTATTGCCACATAACATTGCTGAGTCTAGACCTGAGCGACTGAAGCAACCCCAGATCATAACACTGTCTCCAGAGGCTTGTACAGTGAACACTATGCATGATGGGTGCATCACTTCATGCGCTTCTCTTCTTACCCTGACACGCCTGGAATAGGCTCAATCTGGATGCATCAGACCACATGACCTTTTTCCATTTTACTTTTTCCAAAAAGTGTTTTTTTTATGGCCACACAGTTGTTGAGTCCCAATTTTGTGAGTCCCCTCACATTGGGGATGTGGAAATGCTCTTACTTTCACTATCAAACATAGCTCTGAGTTCTACTGGCCATGTTTTATGATGCAATTTCACCAAACATTTAAGTGGACAGATATATTCAATTCTTTTTTCAGACCAAATTTCTTTCACAAAGTTGACGGTTCGCCCCATTCCTTCCAGGTTTTAATAATCCGAATAACTCAATTTCAGTAATTTTATGTCCTTAGTTGTTTTCTTTACTTGCGGCAAATTTTCAGAAACTTCCAAAAAGCCATTATTAGTCTGTTGATCCTTTAAGCCTCACTTGCTCAGCTCTGTGTTTGCCTTGAATCCTACATCATGAATAAATGTAAACAAGGTAAAGCCAGTAGTCATCATTTTATTCTCTGAATACCACTACATACCCCCAAATAAAGCTATACTCAAACCACATAATGATTCTGGCAAACCATATTTGCCATATATACCACATTTTCACATTTATTAGTAATTTTCTTTATGTTTGTTCACAAGACCATACATTTAACATGTATCTCAGACAACACAACACACTTACTGTCCTAATATTAAAAATATTTTGCCAAAAATACAAATATTACACCTTAGGCAGAAATGCTAGTCTCAGTTGTAATGCATATTAGAGAGGAGATAGACACAGGAGCTGGATGCAGTTCAGGGTGCATTAAACAGAGCAGAACAATTTGTGGCATATAGTAAATCACTTTAAAAATAATTAAAAGAGAATTAAAAAAATTATTACAAAACAAAAAAAACGCATACAGTATGTGGATACTGGCTGAGGTGGCTTGGAGACCACTGCAGTCATTCCTGTGAACATTAATGAGTTAATGAAAATCCTTGAAAATCATTCACAAACACTACTTGCACATTACAGTAATTTGGCTGGGAATTATCGCCACATACGTTGTACAGTCCTGACCTCACCCCAAACCATGTTCATATATTTTGGCCATTAAAGGAGTTCCTGGGAGGCCAGCGTTTCAGACATGCAGCAGGTGGTCCGATCATGGCTCCGACATACTGAGAATACATTCTACCCTAATGGTATCCAAGCATTAGTGAAACACTGAGATAAATGCATTAGCATGTAGCAGGGGATTATAAAGAGAAATAAAGGGAGTTTCTAATCTCATAACTGTGTTCTGTTAATCTGCACAATCAAAAGTCCTGGTTTGACTTGAACACGCTTCAGACTTGTTAATATTATGTTATGGGGCCAGGGGTAGCTCAGTGGTTAAGGCATTGGACTACGGTTCGGAAGATCCCAGGTTCAAACCACACAACCACCAAGTTGCCACTGTTGGGCCCTTGAGCAAGGCCCTTAACCCTCAACTGCTCAGATGTATAATGAGACAAAAATGTAAGTCGCTCTAGATAAGATCGTCTGCCAAATGCCTAAGTGTAAATGTAAATGTTAAAAAATGTTAGAAGCAGCATGTATAATTTTTTATATGTGACAGCAAGTAATTATTATTATTATTATTATTATTATTATTATTATTATTGTTGTTGTTGTTATAATAATAATAATAATAATAATAATAATAATAATAATAATGATGATGATGATGATTACAGCAAGGAACCGGTACAATGAGCACAGATACATTTAGAATTAGTTTATTTTTTAAAATCCTTTTTTCTTTACTTTTTTTATGCATGCTTTCTATTTTCTTATTTCTTTTCTTTTTTTTTTCTTCCTTCCTTTGGTGTGTTTAATGGGTTATATGCAATCCATTGAAACAATTTGGCCTATTAATAAACTAATAATGAAAAATAATATATTTAGAAAACTTTTTTTTTTAAAATTACATTTAAATAGCCCTTTCTATATTTCTTTTATAACTGTGTACTGTTAATCTGTACAATCAAAAGTCCTGGTTTGACTTGAACACCCCTCGTACTAGTTAATTTTATGGTAAAAAAAAAAAATGTTAGGAGCAGCATGTATCATTTTTGATATGTGACAACAAATAATTATTGATATTATTATTATTTATTATTTATTATAACAGTCATTATTATTATCATCATTATTACAGCAAGGTACAGGTACATTGAGCACAGATAAACTAATTTTTCATATTTTTTAAAATCCTTTTTTTCTTTACGTTTTTACTCATGCTTTCTATTTTCTCATTTCTTTTCATTTTTTCTTTGGTGTGTTTAATGGGTTATATGCAATCCATTGAAAATTTATGGCCTATTAATAAACTGATAATAAAAATATAATATATTTAGAAAATCTTTATATTTAAAAAAAAAAATGTATTACATTTAAATAGCCCCTTCTATATTTATTTTATGCATCATATTTATATCTTAATCAACTAATAAGAACGTATTATAATTATAATAACGTATATTTTGTTCCATTTTTTTTTTTCAATATTTACACTTATTCCAATAATCATATATAAAAATAATAATATCATCGTAACTTTTTCAATTAATTAACAGCCTTATTATTCTATAAGTCCTACTGCTACGCCCCCACAGCCAGAATAAACCCCATAGCGTCGTTATGGTTCCGAAGTCCCACCTCCTGTGTTTACGAAAACACAAAAAGATGCTGCGACTTCCTTAAGCCCCGCCTTCTGCACTTCGACGTAAGCACACATCATCCCGACTGGCTTCCGTATGTGCTTTGAAGCCCCGCCCTGTGTGTATTACGTAAGCACAAACTTTTCGCGTGGTACGCATGATATGAAAAAGTGTCCATTGTAGCCTACTATTGTCCAAGCTACAGAATAAAGTAGGTGATGTTTTTGGTCGCGGTTGGTGTTTCGCGAGCAGTTTGCATGTTTTATTAAGAAACGGGTGTAAATGAGTGATTTGTAAGTTAGCGGGAGAATGAGAAGATTCCGCGCATCTTTTAAAAAGCTTCCATGATGCTATTGCTAGCTGTTGCTAACTGCCCCCTTCTCCCTGCAGCCAAAGCGGTGCAGTGTTATTATGTGAAATTAGATAGGAAACTTGTTCATTCTTCCATCTCGTGCCATAAAGCTTCAAGTTTGATCCAGATATTTTTAAATGGCGTAAACCAAACCTTGTGTTTCATTCAATCTGATGCTGCTTAGCTAAACATTAGCCAAGTAACCATTCATGATCATGCATGCCCTTCTATTGATCAGATCTTTAAACGTCACATGATTGATCCCGGAAGTAATTGCAAGTTTAAACAAACTTATGACACACACGACACACCAAACGTGCATAGGATCAACTGTAGTGACCTGCTTGCCTGGAAAAAAAGAAAATCTAATCTCAGTGTTCCACTTCTTCTTCTTCTTTCCATTCCCCAGAGGTGTTGCTCAATCTCAGTCCCAGTCCTTCCCCAATGGATCGAACCTCCAAGCGCCGGCAGGTGAAGCCCCTGGCTGCTTCCCTTTTAGAGGTCCTGGATTATGACAGCTCGGACGACAGCGATTTCGAAGTGGAAGATGCAGACGCCTCAGGTGACCGATGCCTTTTATGATGTAATCATGTTATGCTGGTTTAAAGGGATGGGGGGAAAAATTCCTGGATTTCTGTCAGCTTGTTTTATACCAAATCAGACCCTGATACAATAAATAAAACATTTCTGTTACAGTTTGTACCCTGAAAGTGATCAGTTTTCAATAACAGCACATCATACATTAGGCATGGGAATCTCCAGGGACCAACTGATACCATATCATCACGATACAGTAGTACCTCCGTGTATGAATTTAATGTAATAATGAAAGCGTGAGAATGCAGATAATCCGTTCCAGCCACTCAAAAATATTACCAATTTCCAACACGATAATCATATCTTTGTACATAAAAGCATTTAGAAAAGACATGTAAAATATGAAATAAATAGACATCAAACCTCATTTAACCTTAATTTATGATCTTAGCACTGGCTGATTTACAAACAAAATTTAAAAGTGTTTCCCTTTTTTTTCTTGGTGCGATCCATGCTAACATTCTAACATTGCTAACAACTACTGTATACGCCGTAAACATTTTTAAAATATATATTTATATATAAAATATATAAAATATATAAATTATTTATTAAGGGGTAGCTTAGTGGTTACGGCATTGAAACTATAGTTCAGAAGGTCTTAGGTTTAAACCCACAACCACCAAGTTGCCACTGTTGGGCCCTTCAGCAAGGCCCTTAACCCTCAACTGCTCAGATGTATAATGAGATACAAACATCTGCCAAATGCCTAAATGTAAATGCGCCAGCTGTTGGATTATAGAGGAACTGCAACCTTTCACCACCTCAAATGCAAACATGTATGAGGAAAAAAACTCTGTCTGGGGAAAAAAATATCGACATTTAGCATTTGGCTTATCCAGTGCTTTGACGTTTCCGTCATTGTATAGATCCTTACACGGGTTACTAGGCTACCGGCTATAAGTACCATCTGTACACATCCATACACTGTAAATTCAGTCGTTGTTAATATAATGAGAACAGTTTGTGAGACATCGATATAACCTGGCAACCAAGAAGAGTAGACTGGAATGCGCCTGCATGAACAATGACGACTTAGCTGTACTAGTTAGTAAGTGGGGCGCTAGGTGCCGTGAGTGCGGATGTGTATGATTACATACGGTAAACGTCCTGATCTAGAGTGATTTACATTTTTGTCTCATTATACATCTGAGCCGTTAAGGGTCAAGGGCCTTGCTCAGGGGCCCAAAAGTGGCAACTTGGTGGTGGTGGGATTTGTACCTGGGGCATGGGATCAATAGCTCAACAACTTTACCACTGAGCTACCCCTAGAACTAGAAGCATCCTTCCCAGACAGACCTCGTATGAATAAAAAAATTGATTTTGGAGTCAGTGTGGCGATAAATGAATTGCCACACAAACGAATCACGATACGTCACTGAATCCATCACCCCATCTATATTATGAAGTGTTTTATTTGTCTTAATTGCCAAAAAGTTATGAATATGAATGAGACGGTGGTTATAGTTACATTTAAAGTTGTTGAATAGCTAACTATAACAGTTGTTCTTGGACTTGGACACCAGACACGTGCAAATCTTTTCCTGCACAGTAGCAACAGTCACAACGATGCAATAATGCAAGTCATTAGAAGCCGCCTAATGATGTCACAATTTCTGTGCGTATAGAATCCACTGATTGGTCAGTGGGGAAATAAGCTGGTCAATTATTGGTTGATTTAAGCACAGCTCACTGGTGGCGACTCGAACGGACTCGCTCTCTCTCAACTCATATAACTAATAAAGCTGAATGGCCGTGTGAGTGTGAGATGGACATACTAGGTGATTTTTTTTTCCCCACCAGCCAAATAAACACAGTTAGTATGAGGCAACTCCTGTAGCGTTTCACTGTGATGGACAGCTGATGGGGCGTTTGCTGTCTCATGAGGACTGCGTCAGTCGAGGTGCAGAAGCATGTCCGCTGATAATGAGATCCTCACGGTGATGTCTGAAGAGTTCATGCTACATGATGGGTTGAATTAGCAAACACTCCTGAGTAAACAGACATTCAAGATTGGAGTAGTAGTTTTTAGACTTTTAGGAATATGGTGACATATATATATATATAAAAATAAAAAAAAAAGGTTAGATTATGTGGCTACAGAGAGCATGTGGGTAAAAATGGTTCACAGAGGAAAACTGGGTGCAAAACGTTGACACACAGGCACTACTTTGTAGCATTAGCTTCAGGTGTACATCATTTCCCATTTATGATTTATTTTTTTTTTTTTTTTGGTGAGCGTTGGGGTGACTTAAGAAAGAAATGCTTTTGTGAAATACCTCTGAAGAAAGAAAGCAGCAAAAAGTAAACAGTCTCCAAATAATTGCGACAAATTATATCCCCACACTGACTACAAAATTTATAAAAAAAACCCCAAAACATTTACTTTTAGGCTTCTGGCAGACGCTCTTATCTTATTTTATCTTAAATACATTTTTACTTTAGACATGTTTTTGTCTGAGGTAGTAAAATGTTGCAGTTCCTCCTTCATCCTACAGGAGGCAGCACAGAGTCCTGTGTTGTAGTTTGTTTAGAATTAAAACAAATATCGTGAATTGGGATGTTTTTTAAAATCGTGATACTTACTGAATCGCAATACAAACTGAATCTGCACCTGGGTATCGTGATATTGCATTGGTTGGTCTCTAGCCTAAATGTCAGAGCATTCAGTTTGAGCAAAAAAACATGAGCGATGATGTACCCAATTAATCCACAGTTATGTTCGTTTGCAACTAATTTTATCCATTTTATTTGACTACGTCAATTATTCATTGCTCCTCTACTCTAGTATCTTAAGAGCAAACTGAGCAGCAACATGACGTAACTAGCTAACCATCACTAACATCACTAACGTTATGTTAAATAGCTGCGTTTGACCGCTGTAATGAATTTTCAATTCTGTGTTTTTTTACATTCATAAGGGTCGGAGGGCACGGGGAACGGCAGCGATGACGAGGGCTCCAAAGACAGCCCCGGAGGTCCAAACAGTGACTCGGATGCTGCCGTGTCTCCTGACGATGAGGCCGTCGATGACGAGGAGAGCAAAGAGCCAAAGGACGATGTGCAAGAGGACGAGAAATCCAAGGACCAGCCGTCGTCTGAGGAAGGTAGCAAAAAAGAAACCGCCCCGAAAAACCGCAAGAAAGCTGAGAAGACCTCAGACGCGGAACCAAATGGCGGCAGCGCCATGGAAGAAAGCCCGAAAAAGTGGAACCTTCGGAGGAACAGGCCCATGCTGGACTTCACCACGATGGACCAGCTGAACGAGATGGACGATTACGACAGCGAGGATGACAACGACTGGAGGCCAAAGGCGGGCAAGAAGAAGAACAAAGCAGCCGGGAAGGAGAAAGGAGGGAGCAAGGATGAGGACGGGGACGAAGGTAGCGTAGAGGACGACGACGACGATGACGACGACGACGACGATGATGATGACGATGAAGTGGACGACGACGATGGCGACGACGATGACGACAACAAAGGCGAGGACGACGACGACAACGACGACGAGAGCAGCAGCAGCAGCGACAGTGAAGTGGCGGTCAAAAAAGCGAAGAAGAAGGCGAGCAAGAACACCGGAGCGTTTGATGAGGAGGAGACCAACGACAGCCACAGCACATCTCAAGGAAAAGGAAATGAGGTGAGAGATGATCTGCCAGGTCATCACATCTGTGCTTTTATCGACAAGAAATGATCGGCGAAATGAAAGCTAAGCAGCAGTTAAGGATCGTAACCCTCGGCAGCGGATCTTGCGCGGCGTCATTTCATGCCACAAAAGTCCGGCCAGGTCCAGGTCCGCTCTCCAGAGGCGTCCGTGTGGGTTAGCGAGTTTGAGAGTCGACGGTATTTTTTTCCATAATAAAACAAGGTCGCGGTTTTTAAAGGGCACGGATACAATTTGCAATGCATCCAGATGAACGCGCGTACGAGCTCGGAACAAATCATGCAGTCGGATAATATAATCAGTGCCTTTTGTAGTATCAGATTGAACTTTTCAAAAGACCATAAGGTCTTTCTGATAACTGACTTAACCACATATCTGAAGTCAATATGTAAAATTGACGAATCTGTTTATCTTTTTAGGAAAATCTTTTTTTCTTTTCTGTTTTTTTCTAAGCTGATCTAATCAGAGATCAGTCTGGCTGTATTTTAGTGCAGAGATTCAGGATTCATGTTCGAGTGGGAAGCTTCAGTGTAGAGGAAGGAATATTGAACTAGTTTTATTGGTGAATGTATATCAAATGATTGAACTCCTCTAAACAAAAGCTTGGAAATAACACTAATAAGGAACAGGGGGAAAGAAAAAATGATGAGGTGCGATGGTATGGGAAAATAATCAGAGATGGTTGTTACTTGTGGCATGGTTGGGTCATGCACTCAGATCAAAGTTTTTTATGTTCTTCGCGTGCTTGGTGGGTTTCCAGATTTCTCTCTCTCTCTCTCTCTCTCTCTCTCTCTCTCTCTATATATATATATATATATATATA
>JAQMYK010000021.1:9121454-9159909 GCA_030014345.1 Clarias buthupogon
TCCTGGGATAGGCTCCAGGTCCCCGCGACCCTGAATACAGGATAAAGTGGTATAGAAGATGAGTGAGTGAGTGAGTGGCAAAGACTGGAGTTGTAAAAAAAAAACAAAAAAAATAAAACAACATAAACAGTACTGTGTAAATCAAGGATGTTGTAAAATATATAAATAAATAAAACTCAGTAAAGAGTAATTAATTGAATTAAAGTCTGTATTTGATGTGACAATGCTTTGAGGACCCTTTAGTCTCACATACATTTTGTGCAGGAAATTATAAAGAAATTAGCCATTTAAATTAGTTTTTTTGCAATCAAAACCAAGCAGCTTCCCATTATTTTTTCTGTTGTTTTTTTATTTACTGGCATAATAACGATGTTCGAAAATCAGAAATGTTTTAGTACTAACTCAATAATGAAGTCATAAACTGAAAAAGAAAAACACAGTGTGCGTAAGACTTTTGTACTGTATATAACGTTCTTATCTATATATCTGTATCTGTCTCTTCATCTATTATGTTATTTTTTTTAAGTTTGTGTTTAAAGTTATATCATGCTTTTCTATAAATAAGATAAATAGCTAGTTATTCATCTGTCTGACAGATTTGACAGTTTCATTTATTTTGTATATTTTCTTTTTGAGGTGCTAAGAATCAATCTTTCTTTCTTTCTTTCTTTCTTTCTTTCTTTTTCATCCATCTGTCTATGCATCTGTTCATCCTTCAATTCATCTGTCTGTTATTTTTCGGATTTTTTTTCCAGATGTTTATTTTATACACTCCTATTGTGCATGCATTATACGCAGTGATGCCATTAATTCTGTAGATTGGGAAGAACATGTCGATGCTGCAGGGTTTTATTCGTATAAAATTCGTGCCTCCGCTGCACCGATACAGAAAACAAAATGATGCAATGTTTCAGAATATTTGGAAGGATTTTGCAATCAGGTTACAAAACTTATTTGTTGCTCTTAACAATATTTTTCCTCAGGCTGCTATGGGGTTGACGGCGAGAGTGACTCGATCATGAGTTCGGCCTCGGAGAACTCCACAGAACCGTGGTTTTGCGATGCCTGTAAGAACGGAGTGATGCCCAGCTGTGAGCTTTGCCCCAATCAGGATGGCATCTTCAAGGAGACGGATGCCGGGAGGTACGATTTTAAGATTTCCTTTGTAAACATTTCTATGATGGTTATATCAATAATAACCTATAAATAGATTAATAACTTGTAATACATTTGTACAGATTTTATAATTGCTTAAATAAGTTAGAAAATGCTTTATTAGATCTATTGTGACATAATGTTAGATGGTAAATGATATCATGATATTAAACCTAAAAGAGTGATAAACAGGAAAGTCCCTACCACAGTGGCAGCCTTGCATGGACTTGGAGTTCCTCCATAAATGACAAAAAAATAATTTGCAAACAGAGAACATCACCGCATCAAAAATGAAATAGTAAACATGAGTTAAGCATTAATGTAGCCATAATAAACACATAATTTATGTTATGTCTGCAGCTACTGTTTTTGTGCACATTAAATTTCGTAATGTTAGTGGTGCAACCACCACCGCGCTTCACTGTGGGATTCTCCGGGTAATCAGCAATATTTGGTTATAATTTAAATTTTAATTTTTATAATTAAATTTTATAATCTATGTAGTTATGTATCATGAGTCTATGTTGAGGTTTTATATAATGTGTGTCTGTCTGCATTTGAGGTGGTAAAATGCAGTTGCAGATCCTCTATGATCCTCTAGGTGGTGCTCTTTAGTGAATTATTTGCGAATTTTTGTTCAGAATTGTAATTATATCCGAGAAACAAAAATGATATTGAGTTGGGATATTTATAAAATTGTGATTACTTATAGGATCGCAAAAAAGAAAAAAAGGAATTAAATCAGCACATTCTGTAGGTGTCGTGATAATATCGTACTGGGAGAATCCCCATTGTGATTCACATCCCTACAGGATAGCACAGACACCAGGAGCGCTCATTCGACTGAAACGCATTTCGGAAAGACAGAAGCATTGTGCTCAGTGATATTTATGTGCCCACTACGCATGCAAAATATGGACTGAGCTCCAGGAGAAGATCCAACCTATGGAAATGAGAGATGCTACTGAAAGTTGTCGAACATTGAACATATGTCCACAGATGTAGAGGTCTGCCAGATGATCACTCCAACCATCGGCCTCCTCGTCATCATTAAAAGGATGAAGCTTAATTGGTACTGACATGTCTCCATACCATGGAGATGGAGAGACCTTAACTGGGAGGAGGATAAACATTGATCCTCCGCTGTACCCCACTGTACTTAAGCATTATATAATACTACGGGCTGTGTTGTGTGTATTCACGACATATAGTAACAACTAACGCCATTTTATTTCCGTGTTGTAAGGGGGTAAATACTTATGCAAAGCGTCCCCATCAGCATGTTGGTAAACGGTGGCCATAAAGTTCCATGACCTACAGTTACGTTAGCAGCTTAGTTTGTAACTCATAGCGAAACTTAATAAGAAAGATAGCGCGCGCGTCTTGGCTGAGCGGGTACGTTTGAAACAACGCGTATAAATTATATTTCGAATGAATAAGCCTTTGAATAAATTTAGCCATTCGATGAAATACGGTTTGTTGTTTATTACTGAGTAATGCGGAATGGAGAAAGAGATGTGGAAGGGTAGCGCGAGAGTAAAAGAGAGAGAGAGAGAATGACCGAGTGAGGAGCTTAGAGAGAGAGAGAGAGAGATTGTGGAGTGAGGAGATTGGAGCGGTGTTATCACGGATAGCGCTTCCTCAGCTCACCTGCACCTGAATTTGCTACTTCACTAGAGCATGAAAAACACAGCAAATTAAAGTGTGGAGTGCATGCTCGCTACAGATGGATATCTTTATATTGGCCTTCGGCTTCTGCATTTAAAAATCCCGTCAAGAGAAATGGTCGTTTTCCGAGTCTCTTTGACCCTCCGATTGATGATTCCTAATCCTGAGAACGTTGACTGGAGCGGAGTTAGCCAGAGAGTTCATTTTTCTCTACAGCCGTTACAGCTCATCTGAGGTTCAAGCGCGTACCACATTGCGATGTACTGTATAGTCACTATTTTTCACTATATGTTTGCTTGCTATTGAATGAATCACTTCGGGACAGGATGTTATAGGAAAAACAATCAACGAGAAACATAGTCCTTAAAATCGAAACGCATAAAATCTACCGACTATTTCAAAGCACTGACTTTCTCTGGAGACTCTGATTTCCGTTTTATTAAAAGCTTTGTTTGGTAAAAAAAAGTAGAGCTGGGTTGAGTAGCCAAAAAAATGTACTCAAGTAAGAGTAGCTGTACTTCAATATAATATTACTCAAGCAGAAGTAAAAAGTAGTCATTCAGAATATTACTCAAGTAAGAGTAAAAAAGTATATAGTGAAAAGATACTCAAGTACTGAGAAAGTGTTTCAACAAAATGTCCGATTTATTTTATTTAGAAATTATGTAAGCAGCCAGACAAAATGATGAAATAATGTACACATTCTGACATTTCCAAATAATAAAATAAATTGAATCAAATAATTGAATAAAACTAAATATCTTTACAAAATAGTAATTTAAGGAACACAAATTTCCTAATCTCTTTTTTGAGTCATTTAGTTCATTTCGTTCTTTTGATCAGAAATAATATAAAATGTTACATTTTCAATAAACAGACCCCCAATACATCTACATACACAAATTTTGGCTATAGTTCCAGTAATGAAAATATTACAATGCAGCTATATTATATATTATAATAAACATATTAACATAATTATATATTATAATAAACAGAATGAGTAGCTCACCTCTCATATTTTCTAGTCTGAGTCGTTCGTTCTTTTGAATCTATTGCACCGCATAGCGTCCCTGGGAGTCACGTGGAAAAAGAACGAACGACTCAGAGTAGAAGAGTCATTGAGAAAGTTCGCGATGATTTGTGCATGCGCGCCCAGTAGAAAATGAACGAATTGTTCATGAACAACCCATCACTAGTAAGAGTCGAGTGTAGCCGAATGTAGTGGAGTAAGAGTAGCGTTTCTTTTTCACAAATCTACTCAAGTAAAAGTACAAAGTATGGTGCAGTAAAATTACAGAACTCACAGAAGTACTTTTTTTTAATTTATTTATTTTATTTCTCAAGTAAATGTACCGGAGTAAATTTAACTAGTTTCTACCCACCTCGGTAAACAAGAGGATGAGTATTCTTACTGACTTTGAGCTATGTGGTCTTGTTCTGTTTAAAGGTGGGTGCACGTCGTATGCGCGCTCTACGTTCCAGGGGTGGCGTTCGGAGACATCGACAAGCTACGGCCTGTGACACTGACAGAAATGAACTACACCAAGTACGGTGCAAAGGTCAGTAGTGGTGACATTTTGACATTTTCTACTGTATATAATTAAGATGTAGACTAAATATTAGTCTAAATATTAGAAAGCAGATTTACATAGTAAAAATGGCTTTTGAAGGTAGCTACTAGCTAGGTCTGCTTAGCAGTGGAGTGTATATAGTCTTTCTGTCAGGTGCTTCATCACATGTGAGTATATTGAAATGGATGCATAAGGGATTATGCTAAATTAAAATGAAAAAATTATCTCATCCAAAGGAAAATAAAGAAGGAAGACAAAAAAAGATTTTATTATAGGAATAATAGGATTATAGGAATGATTATTAATTAGGTAGTCTATGCCTTATCAGCTAGAATCCTTTGAAGTTCGAGATGCCAATAAATTAAAGTGGTACACAATAATCAAGCCATCCATTTCGTAACCTCATAAAAGTTCTCGAGCAGTGCCATTACTACTGTCTGAACATTTATCCAAAGTATTTGAGGCATTTGACATTTACTTTACCTGAAAGCAAATTTTAGGGTCACGGAAGTCAGAAGACGGCGTTATACTGCTGAGCAAAATTACTTTTAAAAGCACTTTAAAGTCGTCCTTTAATGGTTTGTTCTTTACATTTGAAAGGGAATTGCTGTTGAAAAAGCCTATTATTATTTTAATTCCGAGCTCTCGCGATCGACACATTCTCAGCGTTCTGGAAGCGTGACCTTGCGTTGCGTCATGTGCTGACAAAGTCGAATGAGCTTTCAGAGTCTGTGTGTCCAGCTTTATCTGTAATGGGTTTATGTAATAAAAATGGATGTGGATATTTTATAATGAGGTTCGAAGAATTTTCATACTCGGCTTCTAATACAGAAGCATCATGCGGAGTAGAGTGACTGACGCTTCCAAATGAGGCGTAATCTTTTCAGACAGAGTTATAATATTTGTAATTATAATTTATTATCCATCTTTAATGAAATAACCCAACAGACAATAACACACACGGTTACATCTTCAAATCGCTGGCTTTTTGCTATTTGTATAAACAAACGCCTAATGAAATATGCATTGTGGTGTGCGTTAGGAGTGCAGTCTCTGCGAGGATGCCCGCTTCGCCCGTACCGGTGTGTGTATCAGCTGCGACGCGGGCATGTGTCGCTCCTACTTCCACGTGACATGCGCTCAGCGGGAAGGCCTTCTGTCTGAGGCTGCTGCAGAAGAGGTGAGCACGGCGTACGCTCTTTTAGTTGAATTACATAAAAAAGGAAGGAAGAGCAGAATATTTCTTAGGTTTATTGTGGAGCTGCCGCTAACCATTGTTTTGATAACTGAGTTATTAATTCCTCAAGTAATTAAAACGACTGGAATTGGGTTAAGAAGGCATTAGTAAAACCTGTAGTGCTGAACCTTCAACTTTGTGGAAGGAATGGGGTCAGAAAAAAAATCATGAATGGATTTGGCTCTGTAGACATGAGGAAACCGCTCGTTAGTGAGACTAATCAGGAAAAAAAAGCACTTAAATTTGTTAGAAAGCATAAATATTGGACTTTGGAATAATGAAAAAAAAAAAAAGTCATGTGATCTGACGAGGTCAGACTGACCCTACACCAAAGTGATGAGTGCATCAGGGTAAAAAGGGAAGTGCATTATACCGTATATACACACATACACACACATTCTCCAGCAAGCTCAGTAAAACCTAACAGCTGTTTTACTTATAGTACTATGAAAAAGTCTTGGACACATACATAAAAAATATGACAAAAGCAAAATATGCTTTTGAAAACATTTCTGCATAAAAGAAACGTCTATAAAGAGCAATAAAATAAACAGTTAATATTAAGTTTTAGACACAGATTTGTGCATATGTCTATATTTCTTTCTTTACAGCCATGCATATATTCTCCTGTAATGTTTATTTATTTATAAATTTTTAAGTTATATATGGAAATACTGAATTATTTTGTACATAATTATGCAGACATGATAAACATATATAACAAAATTAATACAGCATATATATATATATATAATCATACATTGTTAATGAATTATTATTGGTAGTTTGCATTTGTAGAAATTTCATTTTATTTTAAACATATTTAAACATACATATAAATAAAATCTCTCTTCAGAATTTCACTCAACTAATACTACTACAGCCCTCTTAACTACTGTAAATTTTATATCAAATCACTAACTACTACTATTACTAGTATCACACATTAAAATGTGTTAAAATGTGCACTTTATTTATTATTTATTAAACCTAGCCACTTTATTAGGAACGTTAATCAATGTTCTTCCAGTCTTCAGCAGTCTAGTTGAGGTGAGTGATCGTGTGCCAACTGTAGTCATATGTATGTCTTAAGCTTTAACATGTGGTGTGTCCTGGGAAACTTTTCTTTCTGTTTTCCATGGATATAAAGAAAGCTTCTTTGAGTTGATGTAGGCTTTCTTAGGCTTACCAGTCTGGACATTCTCATTTGAACTTCCTTATCAATAATAATTTAAGTAAACATCAGCTGAATCTCTTTGCCTACTGTGTACTGTATATCAACTATTTTACTTTTTTTTTTTTTATTCCCTTCAGTCTTTTTGATGTCATTTATCAGCTTTTTTTTTTCTTCTTTTTTGTCTTCGACCAACCATAAACCTACCTCCTCCTCTCGTAAAGCCAGGTAGGGTAGCTGTGTTTGCTGTCTGTGTGTGTGGAGGCTAATAAAAGCAGCCCTAAGCTGTTCTGAGTCTTTCATCATTCTAAAGCTTGCTTCATGCCGGGGGAGATCATGCCCTGCTTCTGTCCAGTCATCTAGGCATGACTGAAAAAAAATACAAATAATCATACACCAGCACAGGAATGCTCACTCTCATCAATAACCAGAATAGAAAAGAAAATGCTGTTATACAATTTGTGTTATAACAGTATACACACACACACAAGGGTGAGTCAAAAATGATCCACACACTTTTTGTAGAATTTATTTTTAATTAACTGTAAGAAAATACAAATGCATAATTGTATAATATTTAAGGCTGAGATGTAAGCCATGAATGCACCAGAAGTGAATCTTTGTCCTTACAGGACTGCTTACAGGGGACTAAACACAAGGGGTGAAAGTCCAGAGGATCAGGACTATAGCGAGGACGCTTTAACATCTCAAAATGAAGTTTTTGCTCAAATGAAGTCATATCACAATGCCCTTGGATATCTTCAATAATCATCTCGCTGTAACGAGCACCGTTGATTGTTGAACCTTTTTCCTGATAGTGTTCCAATACTTCTGGCCATTGAGAATTTTGTTTGCAGATATCTGAACGCTTCTGTTTTTGTTCTTCCATAAGGTGTTTCAGCACCGGGTACACCCTCAGACCACAAAAACGTGTCAAGTCAATTAGGCTTTTACTGTCACTTTAACCGTATCTAGTTAGTCCACAGTGAAACGAAACAAAGTTCCTCAAGGACCGAGATGCTACAGTACATATGACATATATTTACAACATAAATTAACAAAAACTAACTAGCTAACTAAGAAACCTAATTAGCTGGCTAGCTGAAACAAGACAGATTGACATGACAACATAAATGAACAAAAGAAAACTAACAAGCTAACTTAGAGACCTATTTAGCCGGGTATCACTTTAGAAGACACTTATTTAACATTTATGGATATCAATTATATTTATACACAGTATATTCACAAATAATAATATATTTTATATAATTATAATATATAATCATATAACAAATAATAACAATGTGTTCTTTATTTATTAAACTCCTTACAGTTCTAGGTTTTAGTTAATAAAGTGTTGTACTGATTCCTGGTGATCTACTTGTTTGTGAACTAGAATAGCTCTGACAAAGGATCAGAGGGAAAAAAATAAAAAATAAAATTCAGGCTGAGTATAGTCACAGCCCATCAAGCTCATAGATGAAATTTGAAGCCCATATCTGAGAGTCCCGGTGTTAAAGGTGACGTCGTGTGCTGATAAACACTTGGGCAAAGTGCCTACTTGCCACAATCCACTTAATCCAGTCAGCTGTGCGAAAGGCCCCCGTATCAAAAGGTAAGCGCGCTGATAGCATCCAGCAAGGTGCCTTAAGCTTAAACGATTCCTCAAGGCGCGTGCCGCTACAAAATGGCAGCTCATCCTGCACCCTCAGGGGAGTATTTCCGAGTGTGTGTGGAATCTCAGAGGAGAAAATGTCCCCTGTCTATGAGCTAAGACATGAATCAGCTCACATTGTCCTCGGATGGTTCCTCGGCACTCGCTTTATGCGGCTCAAAAGTTCACATCCGCACTAAAATGCTCTCAGCCTTTAAAGTGCGGAAATTTACAGGCCTGTTGTCATAGAGTATTCGTCACCAGTTATCTGCACGGACGCAGACGCCAGTCTAGAACTCAGGATGTCATTGCCCCAGCCGCTAGGATGGCTGAGATATTCCTATCTCAACCCCAGTAATGAAACTATACATTAGAATTATCAGGCCTGGCAGAATTGGAGGACGCGAGAAAAAAAGAAATCTGGAGAAATAGTCGTGTTGGAACAATATCTGGGAATAGGATAGGACACGTAATACTTCAAATGTTAGAGTGCGTGCTTTTAAAATTCCTAACCCTGCATTACACGCTTCTCTGTGCCCTTCAAGTCAGGCTGCAGATATGATTAGACACAGAGCTCACTGAAGTCTGGCTTATTTTTTTGATAAGGTTATATGTGCAGTAGCGTCCTATTTCTGAGTGCACTTACAAGAACTGTTTATATTGTTCATCATTAATATCAGTATTTTTATTAGTTTTTTGCGTATTTTTATATAAAAGCAATACATTACTATTAAATCAGACAACTTAAACAAATAACATTTAAGACATAACATTAAATTTATGAAAAAATAGTAAATATTACTTGTTTACCATTTCTTTTCTTTTAGTAATGTTTAATCTTCATGCAATAAATAAAAAGCGAAGTAAATGTGTAAGTAAATAAGCAAATTTGTATACAAATAAATAAACATAAATAATGTAAATATTGTTAAAAATAATACATTTAATAATAGATCAATACATTTACAAAAGTACACATGTAAATAAGTACATATGTTAATAAGTATATATGTTAATAAGTACACATGTTAATAAGTAAATAAACACCTAAATAAACGTGGTAAATGCATACGTAAAGAATTATATAACTATTTAAAACTAATTAATTTAATCGATAATAAGCAATTGTGTATGTATGCAAGTAAATTTACTTGTTACTTAATTACTAGCTTGTTTGCTACCCTAAAATATTAAATACTTATTTTTTATGTTTTTACTTTTTAATGTATTTAATAACGTACGTATATACATACAGTATTCGTTTAATAGTCTACTTGCATATTTAAATGCCTTATACACACTTTTGCTTACTTTATTTCCAATACCTATTTTTTTCTTATTTTGTATATAATGTAAATAATTACAATAGGGGAGACAAACATTGAGACTACTGTAAGGTTAAGCTGTGTAATTGAGTTGTTTAGGAACGTATGCAATCACTAATGGCTAATTAGATCATCAATCTGAGCAGCTCGTTCCGGTTTAAGTGGCCTGACGGTTCCTCCATCACACGAGCAGGACACATAAACCCGATGCTTTATCAATAAAATATTAAAACTACCCCTAACTCACCAAAGTCAATCTTTCCCAGGAAGTAATTGCATTACGGTGTGCTCACGCGTTCACTTTTGTCTCCAGGACATAGCCGACCCGTTTTTCGCCTACTGTAAGCAGCACGCCGACCGCTTCGACAGGAAGTGGAAGAGGAAGAACTACCTGGCGCTCCAGTCCTACTGCAAAATGTCACTGCATGAGCGAGAAAAGCAGCTGACTCCTGAAGCCCAGGTCTCCTATGTTTTCAATGCTTTTGAGCTTAACAGTCTTTCAGTAAAGGTATTTGCTCCACTGCATTTTCTTTTTCTAACACTATCATAAAACTCATGATTTGCTGTATTTGCTTGTTTAAGATTTTGTTTAAGAATTCACTGACTATGTCTCTCTCTCATGGATCAGAAAATGTTATGATATTGTAGTGTTGTCACATTATTGCTGAAGTAATTGCATGAAAATAAGACACCAATAACAATCTTAGAATTTAGATTTTCTTTCTTTCAGACAGATACATGTATACTGTATATTGTCTGTTTTTTTTTTCCTTTTCATGATGCCAGGCTAGGATCAGCGCACGGCTGCAGCAGTACCGGGCGAAGGCAGAAGTGTCCCGGAACGCACGTCCTCAAGCGTGGGTGCCACGCGAGAAGCTCCCGCGTCCGCTCACCTCCAGCGCCTCAGCCGTGCGAAAGCTCCTGCGTAAAGCCGAGCTGATGGGCATCAGCACGGACGTGTTCGCCACCGACACTGCGGACGCCAGCGCCAGCCTGGACGGACGCCGGAAACACAAACAGCCTGCGCTCACTGCTGATTTCGTCAACTACTACCTCGGTATGTGTTTACAGTGTGCAGTTATTAGATGATGATGATGATGAAGATGAGGCATAATTTGATTATTAATAGTACAGAATTAGAATGTTGTACTAGAACCAGCATCTGATTGGTACACATTGTTAGTAACTCTCGTTATAATATTATATCTCATTATAATTGCTATATTAGTACTCAATAAATTAATAACTAGATTATTACTTATGTAAGCTATCTAGCTTAATATATAACCCGAAAAGTTGATTGTTTTTTAGGAACAGCAGTGTTTTACACTTTTTTATAAGAAAACAATTTGCAGATTGTTCCAAGTTTCTGTTTATTAAACAGAACCTTGCCATATTTCATTTATTTATTTATTTAATTATTTATTACCTATTTACTGTTATGTAATGGAAGTCTTCTATATATATCACTCCATAAAACACACGAGCAATTCCACCCCTGATTAGCTCAAAAACAACAACCAGTTATTAGGTTTAAGGGACCATTACTTTTTCACATCGAGCCAGGTAAGTTTTTACTTTTTTTTTTCCCCTTAATTAATAAAAATCATCATTTACAGATTTGAACCAGGCGTCACGGTGGCGTAGTGTTTAACACTGTCGCCTTGCACCGCCATGTTCCGGGTTTGATTCCCGCCTCAGTACTGTGTGCATGTTCATGAGTTTGCATGTTCTCCCCGTGCTTGGTGGGTTTCCTCAAGGTAATCCGGTTTCCTCCTACAGTCCAAAGACATGCAGGTTAGGCTAATTGGTGTCCGCAAAAGTGCGTTAGATTAGCCTTGTGGTGGATTGGCACCCCATCCGAGGAGTACCCCTAAGACATCTGGGATAGGCTCCGGGCCCCCGGGGACCCTGTATACATGATGAAGCGGTATATATTATTAGGATGGTAATGATGATAATTTTAAAAATAAATAAATCAGGAAGGGGCAAATACTTTTTCACAGCACAGTATTAGAAAGAGGACGTTCATATAAACCTTGGAATTTCTGCACAGGCTGCTGTTTTAGAAAAAAAATCTAACTTTTATCAGATTGCAGCATTCAGCGTTATTGTGTGTAATTAATAGACCATTGAATATTAATAATCTGAAATCGTTCAGTTAATAAACAATTATTACACATAGTTTTCTCAATTGTGTTGTGAAGAATTGAGAATTACATGCGTTCGATTATTTTAAAAAATCGTAACAAACCCCCAAATTGCTAACTATGTTATCATTCCAGTCCTGTTAATGTGCTGATGTTGGTTAACGTAACGATGCTTGTTGTGTAGAAATTCGACTCGTTTCCGACTAACGCAGTCGCTTCGCTAATTTAAAAGTATTAGAACGCGTACTGACATCCGCGGCGTGCTATCATATATCAGTCATAACATCCATCCCTCAGTGAAAAACAGCAGGCGGAATGTGAGAGACAGTGCCAGACAGGCATTCCGCTCGGTATGTCGTCTCGCAGAGAGGCACTTGCCCTCCAAACAAGCGATGCTAAGAGCAGATGTGCCGGTGTAACCTTGGGCACACACTCGATTAGGCTTCAGCAGGAGGCCTCTCCTCCATCAGCACTCTCTCTTCCTTGTCCCTCTCTCTCTCTCTCTCTCTCTCTCTCTCTCCTCTTCCCCTGATGTGCATTTCTTTTCTTTATCGTAAGTAGATAACCATCACTGTATTGATCCATGTGTGTCCATTGGTATTCAGAGCGGAACATGAGGATGATCCAGATCCAGGACAACATCTTGGAGCAGAAGAACCTGAAAGACAAGCTGGAGAGCGAGCAGGAGAAGCTGCATGTGGAGTACAACAAGGTAAAAATAAAAGTTGATTAATGACCTGAATCAGAATAGTCAGGTGGGAACAAAAAGTTTAGCAGGTATTGAATCCTGGGGGCGTTTTCACATTAGGCATGAATGATTTGTCCACATCAGGAACGACTGCTCCCCCGCCACACTCCCCCACTGAACAGCGTTCACATTAGTTTAAAAAAATTCTATTGGTTGTTAAAACATGTACATGTGTAATTAACTAATTACTTTTAGAAGCTTCTGATTGGCCAAGTATCATAATTAGGAATAACTGGGATTGTCCCTGTGGCTGTAAAAGAGCCCACGTTTAGAGCTGATACCCTTCTGTACTTGATACCATGAGAAAATCCAAGCAACTCAGAGGAAAAAAAATTATAAAAATAAGTGGGCCTTGACAAGTCCCGTGTCTCATTTAGAAACTTTTTAGAGGTATCTTGTATACATGTACCAAGCATTATAAGTAATTATAAAATACACAGATACTTGGTTTGGTAGGGGCGTGGTGGCCTACTGATTGGCGCTTGATTTGCGATCATGAGGTAGCGAGTTCGAGCTTCAGCCCGGCACCGGGTAACAATTATTATTATTATTATAAAATGTTAAGTTGGTGTGTCTGTACTTTGAAGATATTTGAAAAAAATAATTTGTGGGGACGTAAGATTAGTAATAGAACACATCACAATGGTTTTCAGAATTTTTGTCTGTTTGTCTGTTTGTTTGTGCACGCATCATGTAAAAACTGCTAAACTAATTTTAATGGGGTTTTCACATTGTATTTAACCGAGCTTGAGGTAACATATAGGCTTTGTTTCATCGCAATCGGCCCACGGGAAGAGAAGATATGAAACTTATTATTACAATTTAAATGGAAAACACACTTGTATCATAAAAAAAATCTACCTTGAAAAAAATCATTACTCCATCTCAAAATTCATTCAACAGATGGCGCTGTACATTTTTTAATACGCGCCTGTCGAAATCTACTTAATAAACACGTTATTACCTTCATTCCGCATACTTCACATAAAATTTTTTGTTTATTCCAAAATTAGTATTTCCAAGTGTATTTAATTTTTTGGGAATGTAATTTTCATTCAATGAATACTTTTTGGGGTTGGTACGGTAGCTTAGTGGTTATCACTGTCACCTTGCACCTCCAGGATTCGGGTTCGATTCCAGCCTCTGGGACTGTGTGCAAGGAGTTTCCCCGTACTTGGTGGGTTTCTTCTGTGTACTCCGGTTTCCTCCCACAGTCCAGAGACATGCAGATTAGGCTAATTGGTGCACCTAAATAGCCCGTAGTGTACTTCTTTCAAAATTCAAAGTAACACTTGGATAGTTTGCTCACAGAATAATACAGCCTCAACACAACGGTGTTCTACTCTATATAGTGTCGCCTTTTTGATTTCTTAAGTGTGTTGGTACTGCATTCTGTGACTTCAAGAGGTAAACACATCCACAGTACCTTATTACGCCGTTATTTTCACACTTGGTGTTTTTTTTTCTCCAGAAAATGCATTTGGAAAAAAGGATGTATGAAAACTGAGGCTCGCTTGATATCACTTTAGGAATAACAACAATCTTAGTAGGCTTTGCTGGTTTCATAAGACTTTCAGCTGAGCATAGCTCGCCCTTGGTTAGATTTATTTATTATTAGGAATATGTAAGGAATAAAACAAGCCAGGGTGATGTGTCGTAGGAAAATAATCAATGACCCTGCGATATGGGCCGAGTTACTGTTACCGCCCTGACGTTGATTAATTTTCCTATGATTTCATATAATAAAGAAGCTTATTCCTCTTATATAGTTGATGGTTGGCATGTCATGCTTTTTAATGATACTCTTTAGGGCTGGGAAATTAATCAAGTGCTAATTGGGACTGACATTCAGAACCTTTAATCGACACAAACTTGCAAAATTGTATCCAAACACATATACTTCAATATGGAGTTGGTCCCCCTTTTGCAGCTATAACAGCTTTGACTCTTCTTGGATGGCTGTCCACAAGATTTTGGAGTGTTTCTGTGCCCCATTCATTCTGTAGAGCATTTACGAGGACAGGCACTGATGTCAGGCGAGAAGGCCTGGCTCACAATCTCAGTTTCAGTTCTTCCCAAAGGTGCTCTATGGGGTTGAGTTCAGGGCTCTGTGTTAGGGCCAGTCAAGTTCTTCTTCTCTACAACGAACTCATCAAACCATGGCTGTATAGTCCTTGCTTTGTGCAATGGAGTACAATCATGTTGGAATAGAAAAAGGCCTTCACCAAAATGTTGCCACAAAGCTGGAAGCATAGCATCGTCCAAGATGTCTTGTATGTATTGCCCTTCACTGGGGATAAGGGGCCTGATTGAAACACCTGAATTTAGTAATTAATAGGTTTGGCCAAATTTTTTTATCCATAATGAAATACATTACATGCCATCTTGGCTTTTTCAGAATGACTGCATTTCAGATGCATCTCATTGCATTTTGTGTTAAAATATGCGCTGAGGGGAGAGAAAAAATGACAAATGTAAAGGCACCCTTGCAGAGGTCCAAGCACCCAAGCGCCCAGAAAGGGACTAAAAGTTTAATGTTGGATTCAGTCTTTTTATCTAATACAATGCCTATTAAGAGTTATTAATGAAACGTCAGTTTACTAATTGCCCGGCTCAGGTTACTTTAAGAGAACCTGGCCTTGCAAGAAGACAGAGAGGAATCTCTATTGGGGACTAAATGAACATCTTCACACTCTTCGGGAAGATAAGCGTGTCAGACATGGAGGACGATCATGGAGAACATTGTCCCTGTTCATTATTTATGTATGGATCAATTACCAGTGTGACTTTGTCAGTATGCTTTAATAATGCATTTGTTGTAATGTTTAATTGTTTCTATAGTAACCGCTCATTCACAGGGAGCAAGTGAAACTTAAAATGAGAGATACGGTGATTTTTTTTTCTGTGAAGTTTTAGATCACGTTAAAGAAAAATGTGTTAGTTTTCCACTACAAGCTATTTTTTGGTTTTTGAAAAATAGCGATTTTAAATATGTAAAACAGGAGTGATCTTGTTTTACAACACTGAATCTAACAATAAGTTTTAAAAAAGTGTGATCAGATTTTCTGCAATAAACCAAAATTTGTATTTAAAAAAATAATAATTTTACATTCACCATTGTGGGTTTTTACAAACCAAAAACATGAGGAAAAAAACCCTCAAGCCAATTAGAAGCTGTTTGAATTTTCCCCTATTGTGACCTCATATAAGAAAAGCCCCTCCCTAGTTTTTGCTGCATGGTGGGCGTGGCTCAATAGTAGCTCATTTACACAGACACTGAAATGGTACATTTGTATAAATCTTTTATTGAAAGGCAAAAAAAAAAAAAAATGCATTATCTGAGCGGTATTTCAGCGAAAGCATTAACACACAAATGCGCACACACTCATGGGATAACATGGGGACATGGGAAACAGGGCCCACGTTTGATTACATCCACTCCTCAAACAGCGGTGTAACTTTCAAAACACTTGACTGCCAGCGTTATGAGCCAAAGAAGAGTCTGTGGTTAGCGTGAGAGGATTTTTTAAATGTTAGCGTGCGTCTCCTCTTCACACAGAGCCGTAGATAAGAGGCAGCATTCTGTGGTTTAGATTCACACTCCCATAATAACTTCACCTCTCCACTGTTCCCTCTCATCATCCTCTCTATCACACGCCTGCCTGACGCTTATCTACCGTCTGGAGGTCTGAGTGGCCTTCACACACTCAAATGCCACGGCCGCGGATGTGTGGCAGGGCGTGTGCGTGCGTCTGTGTGAACGATGTAACATATACCGGAGAAGTAAAATGCCATTGATTTTGTTGTTTGCTTCAATCCCATTTCTTTTGGTTTATTTTTGCGTTAGTTTCATTTTCAGTCTATGGGCCACTGCAGTACAGTGTCAAGGTCGTCAGTGCATCATAGTGTCTATGTGAAGTTTTGCATATAAGAGAGAAACATCACATGACAACACCTCAACTTCAGAGATGAAACGTTCACTTACTGTCTAGTATATCTCCACCACGTCCAGGTGGTATTGTAACGAGATACCGTAACTGTACAGTAGCTACTGTGACATGGGCCAAACTGTGACGGCTAAACGACCAAAAGCGCAGCTCTCCTGGGATGTTCCTGATCTGCAGTGGTCAGGACGTACCAAAAGAGATCCAAGGAGACAAAGAGAACTAAATGTTGAGGATAAGTACTTAAAAGCTAGTGATTATAAACACATCAAAATCCACAAGAGGTGCAAGATGAAGTTTCTGGCAAGGCGCTTACTTTTAAAAAGTGTTTAGATGCTGGGATGCTTGCCAAAGTGGGCGGTGCATAAGCACTGACCATGCAGGGGGTCTAAACATTGACAAATATATATTAATAATAATCCTTAAAATTTAATCCCTAAGAAATGTTTCATCTTTATTTTTAACTATTAACTATTCAGGAATTTTAAAGGGGGTGCACAAACTTTTGTATGCCTATTTATTTAGTTATTTATTTATTTTATATTTCTCTTGCTTGGGAAAAAAAAAATCTATTGCAAATTAGCTTTTTTTTTTTTTTTGGAATAACAGTAGTTTCAAAATGTTTATAAAAAGTGGTTATTAAAAAAAAATGAAAGAAATTATTAAACATTATCTCAAACATGCAATTATTAATTTATATATTTTTTAGAATTTACATTTCCATCATCTCAAACATGCAACAATTATTTATTATTTCATTCAATCAATTATTATTTATTGAAATTAATTTTGGATTAATTTATGCTTTTACTATTTATGGTTTACTGTAGCTTTTTTTTTTTTTTTAGCTATTTAGTCATAATATAACATAATATAATATAACTGAATACAAGTATTGGATAATACTTAAAACAATCAGAAAAAAAGTGAGAAGAAGTATACACATTATATAAATATACAAATACAAAATATATACATTTCTGTTGTTTACTGTGACTTAAAGAAATAAATAATCATATTTCGGCTGCATTAGATTAGTCACAGCTGTACTAAAGTAATCTGGGGGGACATTTTTGATATTTTGTATGCTTTGTTCTCTTCCCTGCTGTTACTGATATATACAGTACAGTACATCCTTCTAATTGAATAATGTTTCAGCTTGGCCGGGTTTATAGTCTTCTCGCTCTTTTCTGACAGAGCCATCAAGCTTGTCCTTGTCTTATCTCCCTCTCTGCTGCTGTTTTATCTGCCGCAGCTCTGCGAGTCTCTGGAGGACCTGCAGAATGTCAACGGGCTGCTGAGGACTGAAGGCCAGTCCGTGTGGAACATGTTGGGAAACATTCTCGGGCAGGTTCGTTTTTCTTTCTTTTCCACGTCTCTCCTGACCTTTTGCACAGCTCCTATTCAACCTACAGTCCTTCTGTAGTTACATCGGTCCATCTATACTCTTCAGATAAACGTTAAGGGGAAAATATATATCTGGTGCTATTCACTACATTGTCAGAGAGGAAACTGAATACGACGGGTTTGAAAGTCAGTAGTCAAGTTGATCATTACTAATTATTCTTGTTATTTATTTATAAAAATAGAATCAAACATGATTATTGAAAATTAATTCATAACGGAGTGTCGGGGGAGCACTCTCAAGGTGCTTATATTACATCATGAGCACATCGCAAAGTTCCTGTTAAAATGTCCGAAAGTCTTTCTGATGTTGTCAAACTTTACAGGTCAAAGCATCGACACTAGACACTCCTCCTGAAAAATGCCCATTTCCTTTGAAGGAAGTACAAAATATAGGGTCTTCACTCTATAGTTACAAATCCTTACTGTAGAAATTATAACATATTAGGACCCAGACATGTATATAAACCTGGGATTTCAATTGCAACCAGGATTAACCATGACATCTTCTGACCAATTAAAAAGAAGAATATTACCAGTACAGTGGTATCATATTCACCATTATTCCCAGTGTTGCCTGCATACTGTCGTGTCTATACCACTACTTGTATTAAGGCTAAAAAAACACAATGGCCCATCTTCTTTACACCTCTAAAATAAAGCAGACTTATTGAATTTTGAAGCCCAAATCTACAAAACATCGCATTTAATGAGTGAACAGCACTTCCTTCTTAATTATAATAAACCTATCATTATTGTTTTCTTTGTTTAAGAAAAAGATTGTTTATTATATATTTTTGTTATATGTTTTTATGTATATATTTAACCTTAATATTATTATTATATTATATATATATGAGATGGGTGTTCAAGTCAAACTGGGACTTTTGTGCAGAAAAACAGAACACATTTATTATGAGTAAAACCTCCCCTTAATTCTCTATATAATCCCCACTCTAGGAAATTACATTTCAGGTTGAAAAAAAAAGATAATTAATGCGGCTTCCTTTGCTGTTGAATGCTCTGCAGGTCAGTTTTTTGACCCTGAATACAATACAAGGGTTATGTTATTAAAAGTAAACAAAATATATATTTTGAGAAATTTCAATAAAGCACACTTTGCCTGAGCAACACATCTCATTTGAACGATGCTTTCATATGGTACACAACTTTCCCCCACCCCAAAACACTCATATTAACAAATTAAGAAATGTTGCTTGATTTCACTGTTGACTGGGTTCACACTTTCAACCCTGCTGTGCATTAAACAATAGAATGATTCGCTCATGTAATAGCTACTTAGTGCTACATTAGTGGAAGTTGCCCAAGAAGTTTCACATTGTGATTATTATGACACATAATAATGTGATATTAAGCTATTAAATGTTTTTAACATTTTTTATTCAAACACATTTATCTATGCTATAACTAGCAAATAACTGGGCGAATGATCTCATTAAGGGGACGTTTGCAAATATTTATTTTCTAACTAAAAAATTCTTACAGAAATGAATTAATGCTTAAAATATTGACATGCTCTATATACATTCAAGACTATTCGTACATCACCTGTGATCAATTTTATTCTTTTGGGATTAAATAAATGAACATGAAAGTTATTATGCAGCACTAATTTCAGCTTTCAAGTTTTATTGTCATATGCAGAGTAAAGAAACATGTTCCCCCCCCGTACAATGAAATTCTTCCTTTGCTGTGCCCTTAATGAATGGCACTTAAAGGTAAAAATAGACATAGAATAGAATAGAATAAAATAAATATAGCTATAAAAAGAATAGATCTAAACAAGTATATATATCAAACATTGCAGAATATGAACCACAACATCTAAAAAAAAAAAAAAAAAAAAAAAAAAAGTCAACATAGTGTGCAAATTATGCAAGTGTATGGAAAAGTCCGCAATATGTTTAATAAAGTCTGTAGTGTGTGTGCAAAGCTGCATTGATTTATGGAAATTATGCAGCTGATTGTTCCAGTGATTATCATTGTGCAGATGGGCACAATGATATGGGCATTGGTGACTCAGTGGTAGGTTTCTCACCTGCCATGTGGAAGGCCTGGGTTTGATTCCCATCCAATTCCCAAATCCCAGCTACTGGATGCAGTGTCCGTCCCAAGCCTGAATAAAAATGGGAGGGTTGCGTCAGCAAGGGCATCCGGCGTAAAACCTGTGCCTAAGTTATTGGCACAGGTGTGGCGACCCCTTAACGGGAGCAGCCGAAAGACCAACAACAAGAAGTTCAGCAGCAACAATTGTTGTCCTCCATTTCTTTTCCCATGAATGCATTTGCGTGTTACTTCACTTCAACTGAGATGCTCTCAAAAAAGCCCAGCTGTTACGTTTTAAGAAGGAAATATGGTTATAATCAAAATGACCATGAAATGATTCCTTCTGATAAGTCCGGTTCCATCCTGTTTCAGTATCTAAACCAGCATAGCATACTTTGGAACGACTGGCGTTTCTTTACAAGAGAATTGTTACTATTATCTGTCATCCACACCCATTATCGCCTCTGTTTCCTGTTCTAAGATGATAAGAGTGCTCAAATATCCTACAGACGGACTATCCACTTTATCTCTCGACATGCTGTACATTCTGAGATGCTTTTCTCCACACCACGGCTATAGAGAGTGGTTATTGGAGTTGCTGTAGCCTTCTTGTCAAGTTGGCACCAGCCTGGCCATTCCCCTCTGACCTCTCTCAACGCTCAAGATCTTTTAAAATATTGATGCGTTTGAATAAGATCTGTAGTTTGGTTCAGACGACTGGCATTTGTTTCCTGCATTTCTCCAGCTGTGTAGAAATTAGAGACTGAGGCTTTGCACAGTGGGCTGGACCCCATAAGGGGTTGCTAGTGTTCGGTAATTCTCCTCACCATAATGGCTACGGTGTTTGTGAAATTCTTCCATTTGCGCTAACTGATTGACCTGTCTTTGGCCTCTAAAAGCCCCACGACCCCCTCCTACTCACTATGGCAACTGCATCGCAGAGGCGCGTCGCCATGGGTGACGGCCACTTAATGAGCGTGAAATGCAGAGGTCTGGCATGCTCCAACCTCTTTTTTTTTTTTTTTTTTGATGATAAAATAACTGCACCTACACGCAATGTGTTTTTAAAAACGTTCGACTTGCATGGTAGGTGAACAGAGGAAGAATAAAACACACTCGCACGTACATGGCCATCAGACAAATGGGCTGTTACTGCGAAAGTGTTGGCGTGTGTGTTGTGTGAAGTTGTTAATTATTTTGAGGCTCACACACGGGTGGTTTGACATTGATATTTGGAAGAAGCTTAAAATTTTATTAACTTGTGCTTTATATACACTGCACGGCCAAAATATAAAAAGTCGTCGTCACCACTTGGATTTAACTAGGCTGATAGTTAAGAGCCTCCCTTTGGATAATTACTGCAGTGATTAATATGGTTCAGCTGGAAACAAGTTTTTAACCCTAACTGAAGCTTCTCGTTTCTTAAACAACCATGTCAGAAGATGTTACTCTGTTTTAGAAGGATTGAATTATTGGCTAATTATTGGTAACATCAAGCAAAGAAAACAACTAAGGAGATTTACGAAACGATTAAAATTCTAAGAACTGTAAAGCGCATAATTAAAACGCATGCTGTCATTCTCCAGGGCAGATTTTTTAAAAGTGTGGCCGAATATTCTTTGGCAGACATGAATATACTGTATACCTGTATAAATATATAAAATGACACTTCAATTTGAACCAGCTGACATGATGATAAAATTTTGTAATTTTGTACTCAATAATTTTAGTACCTTTTTAAAAAAATCATTTTTAATGTATTCATTATTATATACAGTGGTACCTCGGCATATAAATTTAATCTGTTTTAGCGGCAAGTTCGATTTCGTACTGCGAATCGCATTTTCCCATAGAAAGTAATGTAAATGCAGATAATCTGTTCCAGCCGCCCTCAAATATTACTATGACCAATTTCCAACATTATAATCATATTTTTTTTTTGTATATAAAAACAATCCAAACATTTTGAAAAGACATGTAAATGAAGTTAAATATGAAGTAAATAGACATTAAACCTTACATAACCTTAATTTATGATTCTTCTTGGCACTGGCTGCTTTAAAAATGAAACTCCCTTTTCTTCTTGCTAACGTTCTTGATAACGTTCTTGATAACGTTCTTGGCACCCATGGTGCTACAGTATGTCTTCACTAAATCTTGTACAAAATGCAAAAAAAAAACAGCTCCCGGACATGCAACTTAGCCAGTGTTTGGTTCAGCTCGGTTTGGCCGAAAATGCTTGGCATGCCGAGGCCAATTTTTTGCAAAAAAATTTCTGAAGCCAGCGCGTTTATATGCCGAGGTACCGCTGCACATTAAATAAAATAATCTTAAAACTATCAGCATTTTTTCCCCCTCTACTCCTTCCCTTTTTTCATAATGTAAGCCGCATAATGTAATGTAGGCAGTGTACTGTATCATGAAACATCTTCAGATAACGTGAAATACAATTTGTCAAATCACCCGCATGTTAAATATATAAATAAATCGGACGCACTTCCCCGCGGTAATTTGCACACATTAGATGTGCAAAACCATTTCGCAAACATTTAAACCGAATCAACCTTTCTCAGCACGACTCCAGCAGTACTCCGACCCATTCGCAGGGTTTTTTGTTCGTTTTTGCGCGAACGATAAGATATGGATAAGCATGTGAAAGACGGGCTGATTAAAAGAAACTGCAGGATTCAAATAAACGGCGAGGGCACGGGAGGCAGAGGGGAGGTCTGGAGGAAGAGCGCCGGCAAATCAGCAATGACAGCCATAAATCATATAATTAGAAAATGTACAGCGTTTAAGTAGCGACATTACTCAAAGCGGCTCATACCTTTGTGTCATCTATCTGCTACGTTTTCGTTCACGATCAGTCACCGGTGTCCGTACATTAGCCGCGAATTATTGATGTCCCTAGTGGGACATATCAGTCATAAGAGCTGGCGAGAGCGAGGGCTTCAGCAGCTCACTTCATTGAGAAGTTCAGTCGACTAAAACCGAAATGAAAGGATCTTGAACTTCAAGGAATTTCTGATGAATGGAGGTCTCCTGCAACGTGGTGCAAGTATCCTGTCATGTTCTCTGCCAAGCTCCTGAAACGCACCGTGATCTTACAAATGTTGCTGATGTTTAAATATTTTATAGCTGTCATTTTGTGGAACGTCTTGATGCAAGGGAAAAATATATATAAAATGCTGAAACATTCAACGTTCAGGAAGTGTATTGTTATTTTAGACACGGTGAACTGCACGAATCAGGTCAGGATGACCTTCACAGGAATGCGCACACGGCAGCGAAGCACTTTTCTAATCTCACATAAATTCGAGACGTGCCGGAAGCGAGCGGCGGCCGAGGGCGCCGAGCGTGGAGTGTTTTGTGTCTCTTCAGCCGTCTCCGAGGCCATAAGCGAGACAGCACGCTAAACTGAGCTTTGCACAGATTAGAGAACGCAGTCTGCGCTCCTGTGGCTCAGCAGCCCAGGAGATCATTTTTCTAATTAACCCAGACAGCCACGACTCAGCGGAGATGCCATGCGAAAACGAAGAAGTCCTCTGACTTTCTGCATCTTTCTGTCCGCAGTAAACTTCCCCATCTCCATCAAAGCGCCATCTGAACTTGCACTCCAACAGAAGTTCTGAAATATGATTAAAATGAGAATTTTTAATAATGTGACAGAAATGGTCACATGGTCAGATTTTTTTTTTCTGCTTTATAGATACGCTGCAATTTGTTTTATTTCATTTCATTTTATTTTCCCAGAAACTGAATTCACCAGCTGTTTTAAAGCCTCCCAAAGAGAGAAAGCCGAGCAAGAAAGAAGGTGGAAGTCCGGGGAAGTCCTCGAGTCTTCCAGCTGTGCTCTACAGGTCAGAATCATTATTTTATTTCTGTTTCAAAAGTTGAACGAAATTCTTAAATATGCATTTTTTATATATATATATATATATATATATATATATATATATGTTATGTAAGCTTAGCATTATTTCAACTTGCTCTCTTGTTTAATTCAAGACATTAGTTAGTCCTTTTGTATTTATAGCTTAGTGTAACACCTTATTTAAAGATATTCCATTACTTTAACCTGAGTTTTAAAAATTATTTAAAAACGTAATATTTCATCGTTTCAAATGTAATATTCAATCATTTTTTAATTCCATCATTCAAAAATTTGTTTAAAAAGTTAATATCCTCTGAACTCCAGGAAAGCAGCAGCTGACCTACTATCTAGGAACGAGCAGATTGAATATTTACTATTGCTATAAGCTAATATTCAATAAATCAAATCTATTAATGTATCAATAATAAAAACGTACAATATCGAGATGTTCATTTAAGTAGTATTTTAGAGTACTCTACACTGCATTATTTTTCTAAGTTGTCGATTCATACATTATTTACATACATTATAAGTTAATTAATGCGATATCGTAAGTAAGAGTGATTAAATGTTTATAGGATGTACCGAGTAAGAATTATTCTTCTGATCAGGAGAGGACCTGATTACAGTTTGTAAATGATCTAAACAGATGAGAACAAATGTCTGAAATAGGGTTTCTTCCATAGCGTCAATCATGTTTGAAGAATTTGTTGATTGGATTTCTGGCAAACAAATAAATAACAAGTAGGAGTAGACAAACAGGAAGGAGGGAAAGGTCGATTTGCTTATTCTTCACGTAAGAAATTGCAATTTGTTTAATTCCTAATGAATGACACGTCATGCTTTTTGCCATTAATATTGTCTAATGTGAATTACCGCTCAAAAGTTTGGGATTGCTTTTTAACTCTATGGTCTTTCCTGACTTTTGTTTCTTTTTTTCTACATAATAAAGCAATACTAAAGCCATCCAAATTATGCAATAATCTTCTTTAGACAGTTGATATTGAGCGTCTGCTGCTCATGCTCTGTAAATCCTGGTAACTCTAAATGAACTTCTCCTCTGCAGCAGAGGTAGATATTTGGTCTTGCCTTCCTGGGAAGGTCTTGAGAGCCAGTTTCATCATGGTGCTTGATGGGTTTTGTAAATGAACTTGACACAATACTGTTCTTGCAAGAACTATTCCAGAACAGCTGACCTTCATGTCTTACAAAATAACAACTGACTGTTGTTACATAGTTACCTAATTCCAGATGTGCTATTTTATAGTTTTATGAAACAAAACAAAAACAACGAAGATTTGCAAGTAATCCCAAACTTTTGAGCGACACTTTTTTAATTATTTTTTTTGCATCAAATAATATTGAATCAGTTCACTGGATATTAAATGGGTTTGTGTTTGACTAAATTGCAGTTGTGGAATCTGTAAGAAGAACCAAGACCAGCATCTCCTGTTACTGTGCGACACCTGCAAACTGCACTACCACCTGGGCTGCCTGGATCCACCTCTCACCCGCATGCCGAAGAAGACCAAGAACAGCTACTGGTGTGCAAGAAAGCCTTAACCAAGCAAACGATCAAAAACAAATAATTTTTAAAAAATCTTAAAAAATACTAAACAGCGCTTAAACAATTTCCGAATCCACAGATTAATGTACCTTGCACTTAATGTTACTACTTGCCCCGACATCAGCACTCGTCTTTATGAGATAAGCTAATCTAAAAGCTGTGGCTAAGTTTGACAGATGATGGTCAACTTTAAAGATTTGCTTCTATGATTAAGCTGTCAGTCAAGGCTTTATTATAGATTCTACTCTTGTGTGTTCATTTGATGAAAAAAACTTTGGTGCCTTTGCTTTTGATTCGCATAATTCATGTAATCCTTCATGTAAAAATAGCGAGATGCCGCTCCGCACAGTCAGGTGTAAATTAGAATGTATTGCGAAATTACATTTGAAGAGGAGGCTAAATTATATGTAATTACAGCCGTCAATATTTACAACAGTTGAACAGAATTGAGGGGAGTGTCTCTCTCTCTCTCTCTCTCTCTCTGTGTCTCTGTCTCTGTCTCTCTGTCTCGTTCTTTGAGGTTGTGTATAGTAGTTAGTTTGTATGCTTTCTTCATACAAATTCGGAAATGTGTAATTGGCGTCCTGGTGTTTCACGGACATCACAAACATCAGTAGGCTGTTGTTACATGGTTATTGTAATGCCTGTAGCTTTATTCCTGTATTGGTGCAAGTGTTTTTTTTTTTTTATAATTTTTTTTTTAAGTCATTTTCAAAATATAAGTATAAATTAGGGCTGTAATATAATATTAGTGCATGTGATGAATCTAGAAATTCTAATGCATCACTATTTTTTAACACAAGTGAATCATACGATCAAGTTTGACCCTAATGGCTTTCCATAATCGCAGCGCGGTTACCCGGCAGTGTGTGATAATGGTATGTTTAGCGCAGGTAAAAAGATGCCTGAGGAAACATCAGCAGGTGTGCTGAACGGAAAGTTTCATTATACAAAGCTTCTACGTGGAAGTTTAGATAAAACCGAAGTGCGCTCGAGCTACTTTCAAGGGGAACTATTTTCACAAAAATATATTAAATGTAAGATGTGAAAGTGACGGCTCAGGTGACTAATGCTCTAGGATGTTGATCTGTTTCCTCTAATAAAGTCAATCATTTCATTATTCCAACATTGAACGTTTATAATACAAGTAAATCTGAGTATTTTAAATTTGTGATTAATCGTGATTAATCACATACTATGACTGTGATTAACTAGATAAATTTTTTTTATCAATATCAGCACTAGTATAAACTCAACCTAAACTTTTATTTCACTCGGATGTTGTGAAAGTTTTTAGTAACAAATCTAGAACTGTTTCTATGTTGATCAGATGTAATTTATAGCTAGAGCTACTGTAGGTAACAGCAGCCAATCAGAAGCTGGGATTTTCTAACAATTTTTTTGTTTTATGCAACATCCATGAAACTATTTATTTCATGTTAGTACTTCTTCCGGTATTTAAAGTCATTCTTTTATGTTCTTTTGAATGTAGTAAGTGAGAAATTTCATGCTTCAGAAAACATCAAGTTAAAAGGTATTTAGCTTTGACTGTGACATTGAAAACTCCTTTCATAAATGTTACATCAACTACTTACAGTAAAGTTCACATCATAGCTTTTATAAGTTTCCTAAGTTCACATTTAACTTTTAGATGAATTTCTTTGTTACATTAGATTGCAGGGAGCATCTGCTGTTATAAGTTCCCATGAGTGAGTTATCTGTTAAAACGCCACTGTTATAGAGACTAAATGAACACCTTCTGACCAATCAAATATAAAAAAAAAATAAGAGCAGCCCTGTGGATATTCATATTAAAAAGAAATAAATCATTGCTGTTGTAGACACTTTAGTACCAAATCACATAATTCTATGTAACAGTGCATTGAATATCTTCCTACACTTTTAAAAAATAGTGTTCTTAATCATAATAAATAGTCAGATACTAACCATGATATAAATATTATACATAAAACTAGCCAGCTCTCATTATCTCTTTTTAAGTTTTGTCTCGTGCTTGTAAGTAGCTATATTTCATCATAAATATACAGTAGTTCTATTATGATAAATCAATAATAGAGACTTTGACGTTTGTCATTTCAGGCAGTGCTCAGAATGCGACCAAGCCAGCAGCGACGAGGCAGACATCGCCATGGAGACACTCCCCGATGGCACCAAGAGGTCCAGGAGGCAGATCAAAGGGCCAATCAAATTCATCCCTCAGGACATGTCACCAGAGCCTAAAAAACTGCAAATGAGGGGCACGGTCAGTATCAGCGTGCACACATTCACTGGTCATTGGAAATGTTCAAAAGTTAGTACCCTCTCTTTTAATTCGGTTTGTTTTTGTATAAAAACATTTTTTTTTTAATCACCTGATTGTAACAAGAACATTTTTCATGACTTTTTTTTACTCTGTGAGTATTTTTAACAAAAATCCAAAAAGAAAAAAACGTGGGGAATACAAATTTTTATATACTTAAAAAATAAAAAGAACTTTCTCTCTATCTTGGGGTAAAAGTGCTGGTATGTCCATATCCATGAATTCCAAATCGTTTGGATATTATTGTTCTCCAAGACCATTACTTATGAACATCTCTCTTGGCATTATGTTAACACACACCTGAATGCTCCAGGTCAGAAAACTGCCAAAAACGTCTGCCTATACAGAGGTCTGTACATCTAATGATGATCAGTTAATCAAATATCAAAAATATATTTGTCTCCTCAATCTCTAAGATCAAAATACAATACAGCTTTTTAAGGGTTTTGATATTATAAGTAGGCAATACAACAAATAATTAGCAGTGGTATGAAGTACATAACAGTTTAGTTGCAATAGCATAACTGTTTTATTTTTATTTTTTTCTCCCCCATTCTCTTGACATTAATAAGAACAAAATAAATTAGTTTGTTATATAACTCTTTGTTATATAACTGCATAAGAAATGAAACTCAAACTCCTATGAAATATAGACAAGACTGAAAAAGTATCACATGTAAGGTTAACAAACACAGAGGTAGAAATTATGTTTAAGCCTTTATACTTTAAATAGATGGGAATCACCAGCCCCCTCCTGATACAATATTATACAATATCTAGGTGCTGATTCAATTTATAATTGTAATTCTATAAATATCTCAAATTTATAGAATATCTTGATTGAAAATGACATCCGCGACCCTGAATACAGGATAAAGCGGTATAGATGAGTGAGTGCGTGAAAATGACATTTTCCCCCCTGATATTGCTACAAAATTCAGATACAAGAGTTTAGCTTTTAATTGAGCAGCACATATTAGCTCATACATTTTAATATTTAAAATTATATACAATATTTTCAGTGTGTGAGTGAATATAAAAAATGTCAAAAGTCTGTTATATTGATACGTGTGTGAGGGTGTGGAAGAAATGAGTCGGCCTCGTCAGTTTCAATGAATCAGTCCGGAAGCACGATGATAGAAAAAATGATTGATCTTGATTTCGGAAAATCCCCAACAAAGCAAAGTTCACAGTGGAAAAAGGCTCAAAATGGAGAGAAAACAGAGTGGCAAAACAGAGACAAAATGGCGCTCGGGATTCCCTTCGCAGAGACATCATTTCACTGTGAGATTCATTTCGCCCTCATTTCCTTAGGGGCGATTATGGTTTTTGGCCACATGATGGCAGCATGGGGAAAGAGAGCAGATTTAGTCAAGTGGATTGGTATGTTTTACATTGTAAATTCGTGTCAAAGGCGTATAAGACTCACTTTGTCGGACTTAAGAGCAAATCGGACTTACGAACATGCTCACTGAACGGAACTCGTTCATAAGTCGGGGACTACCTGTACCTGAGGCTGATCAGTCAATCACCGGTCATCTCTATTATACATTTAAATATAATTTTAAAAAACTCGATTTTGGAATCAGAGTGGCGTTACGTGATTCACCACACAAGAATTGCGATTCATAACTGAATCTATTTTTTCCCCCATCTCTATGATTTACATCGTTTTCATCTTTATAGAAACGCTCAAGTGAAACCGTTGTACCCTAATCATCCTGGAAGTGTCCACTCCCAACATCATGATGGAAATGTTTCTTTATAACACACAGGTGATCAGAATAACGTGGTTTGCAATGAGTCTTCCCTTTATTTAAAATCAAACCATAGCTTGGAAAATACAGATGCAAAACAGAGACATTATTTTTCTTTTAATTTGTCAAAAAAGAACATCTATCACTTTTATGTGTTGCATTAAGGTGCCAGCATGTTTGATCATATAAAGCATTAGATGATTCCCAGGCGCCTTTTGCACAGTGTAATGTGTATTTCTGAACCTGTTGGCATTTTTTTTTTCTATAAATATTACTGAAATAATGAGAGCCCAGAACCTGGCTGCTCTGCTTTGATGGCTCTTAGAGTGTTTTCTACAATCTTAGAGCTCTAAACGAGCTTGGCAAGAAATTGTATATTGTTAAGAATTGCATCTTGCGGGCATTTGAGCTTCTCTTAATTCACTTACTCTAGTCTTAATCTATTCACTCTTTAGAGTCTTAATCTATGCATCACTCAAGGCAAAGCAGCCTTGTTAATTGATTTCTAATTGATCGCTCGGCCCTCGCTAATGAGAGATAATTGACGCGCGCTGTGGTCTGTTCTCTCGAGCCTTCGCGCTCAAGGTCACGACTGCTTTTCTGTTTCAGAGTGCGTTTTTGGCGAGATGCACCTCAAAAGCTTTTATATTGCCAATCTTGAAGATAAAATGCTAAGGCTTTAATTGTTTTGTGGATTGATTGAAAGCACACTGGAGTTGTAGAGCCTATTGAGCGGTAATGAATTTTATACGAAATCCGCAGAATTCCAAACTCTAACAGCGTTCGCCTTGTGTTTAAGCCTGCTGTTTAATCTCCTCTAGACTGATCAGGCTCAAGTGTGTTAGCTTTAAACAAAAGAACGCAAGTTCAGAGATTATTGTGCATCATTTTGAAGGAAAAGACATCAAATAAAAAGTATTACATTACAGTTATTAGTGCAATATTACACTTGCTTTTTTAAATGCTGTGGAAATCACTATGATTATCATTTATCATTAGCCTACTTGTTATACAATTATATTACGAATATATGGATATACAGTACAGTGCAAAAGTCTTGATCCACCAATCATTTGTTCATACTTTTAACAAAGAGCCAGACTTTCTTGTATTTTTATTGTAGTCTTGAGAAATAGTTTTCCAGGCCCCCCCTCCCGAAGTATTTTTTTGGCTCTCATCTTTGTTTTTAAGTCTAGTCCCAGTTCAGAGCAGTTTCAGGGGAATGTTTTTTGTTTATGAATGAATTTCATTAATAATGAAAGTGACTTATGAATCTCATCATAACTTAAAATATGACCCAGTAAAAAAAACGGGTGCAGATGGTCAGGCCGGTGATTAGTGCACTGGTGATGCTGAATGAAGTGGTTGGAACAGAGGTTGCAGAACAGGTATGGTAGCTCGCTCACTCACTCATCTTCTATACCGCTTTATCCTGTATCCAGGGTCGCGGGAACCCGGAGCCTATCCCAGGAGACTAGTTCTGAAAATCAACATTTCATCAAGTCTGGACAAGGGTTTTTAACGATGCCTGTATTAAATGAATTACACCAATTTTTCACACTTTACTGCTCTTTTCAGCCCATTTCATCTTTGTCTCAGAGCAATTAGTCAACATAATAAAATTATTTGTTGTCCAAAACCGTGTTGCATTCTGAATATGGATTGATAGGAGCTTTACAGATAGAACCTTATGGAACAGAGTGAGTTTTAAGATAGAAACTTTTCTTATTTTTAGAATTATAGGGTTAATAGTAGGTGAAACTAAAATGAAGTAGTTCAAATCAATCGTGATGAAATTTCCAATGTAATACTGATTGACTTCATGCACAGTACGGTGATGAAACTCTTTGCCGCAGTAAAACATTTGAATGGTGCAAACATTTTAAAGAAGTCCGTACGTCTTTGAATGACGATCCTGGCCTAGCATTCCTTCCTGATGGTCTGTCCAATATCTGTCTGTGGGAACTGTACACACGCTCGTTCACCAACACCACTTGCACATTACAGGAGACTTTGCTACAGCCCCCATACAGTAATGACCATGTTCAAAGCTATTTCCACGTATAAAAGAGTTCCTGGAACCCAGGGTTTCGGCTGAGAAACATTTTTTCTTGATGTTAGAAAAGTGTATCAGGAGATTATATAGAGAGATAAAGGTGGTGTTTACTCTCATAACTGTTATTCTGTACATTCAGGAATCCCAGTTTGAATTGAAAAACAAGCTTAAGCATCCAAGCCCTAAATAAGTACAAGCAAGTCCAGCACACTAGTAGAAGCTGATATTAAGTTGGAATGATGGAGAAAGACATTATAGATGTAGACTACTACTTTCAAGGGTTTTTATTTATTTATTTATTTATTTTACAAAAATGAATTACTGATATGAAATCACTGTGGCATTTCCTGGCAACTGGATCCAACAGCATGTTTGTTGTTGTTGGTCTTTCAGTTGCTCTCATCAAGGGGTTAGCCACTGCGGACCATCTGATCTGTACACTCAACTTGGCACAGGTTTCACGCTGGATGCCCTTCCTGACACGGTCCCAATTTATCTGTGCTTGGGACCGGCACTGCATTCAAGTGGCTGCGGTTAGGGCATTGGGTGGGATTGAACCCAGGCCTTTCACATGGCGGGTGAAAATCCCACCACTGAGCCACCAATGCCCATCCAACAGCAAAATGTATGCTTTGTTTAAGCATATAAACAACTGTTAAAAAGGGTGTTTCATCCCACTGTTAAGTGTGTCCATGAGCCAGAAATGAAGTCTTAATTATATAAGAATGAGAGTTTGGAGTCCTGGAATCCTGGAGATTATCCAGAGAGTTCAGATGTTAACGGGGGAGATTTGTAATTGTGCTGAAGATGAAATTCTTCATACTATGAAGCAATATTTAATAAAGTGTGTTTTATTGCTAGAACATAACACACTTACTGTATGAACATTTAGATCTTATCCATAGGCTCGCATTTATTGTACACTACACAGAACAAGGAGCAGTATGCTGGCCAGGTGGCTAAGATCTGTAGAATCATCACTTCACATTTTTCTTTATGTGCATCTCTATCATTATAAGCATAAATGAAAGTATTTCAGAGTTTCTTGCTATGGCACGGCATCATACTGATATATTGTCACACCCCTGGTGTATGGTTAATGTATTTTTCTGTGAGTCGCAACAGAAAACAGCTGGATTAAAGCCCTCCTCCCTCTTCTCCCTCCCTCGTTCTCTCGCACACCCTCTCTCGTACGCGCTCCCGCTCTGCTGGAGTTAGGCGCTTCAATGCGGCATTTATCTTCAGACACACACCGCGGCGCAGCAGCCGCCGAAAGGAGCCCCACGTTTGCATTCTTAATGCCTTTTAACACGGCACCACAGCAGTGCAAAGCCCTCGTAAAGCCACTTTCCTATTTATCAGAAGCAGCTAATCGACCTCCTGCTGATTCCCCACTGTAGACTAGGTAGAGGAATTTTAAACTGATGTTATGCCCGTGTGTGTGTTCCAGTCACTCAGAACCTGCCTCCTTTAAAGGGCCTGACCGAGCGAATTCATAAATGTCACGGTGATATTTTATTATGCCGTTTTTGTCAGGTTAGGAATCATAGCTATCATTTCTGGATCCTTCTCAGAAAATGTTCATTTAGGAACCAAAGGAATCCGGGGTGGTTTCATCCAGCTCTTCATGCAGGCAGGTTTAATAAAGCCTTGCTAAAAAAACAGTGCAAAATTAAGATGGAAGTTATGCAAGAAAAGGCAAACAGTGCGTGCAAATGTATTATTGATGAAATATATTTGGTTCTCAAACACCTTGTAGACCCACTTTTTGTCTTCATAAGTGCCTCAACAAGATTTTTAATTTTCTTTCCCATCTCATATCTGATCTAACTTTAATAGAAAACTATTGTTCTCAGATCAGATCTGTAGACTGAAAATAATATGACAGAACTGCCTTCTATATCTTCATGTCAAAGTTTTCAATTTATTTTACCTTTTTACGTTTTGGGCAACATCGGGGGTGGCGCAGGAGTTTGGAGGTTCACGTGCAAACTTTTTAAATGAACTCTGTGTGTGATCTGTTCTCCGTGCCACTGCAGCATTCCTGTTCTTCTGTGTGCTCGGATAATTTTTCTGCTCCTGCGAGAATCGACTTGAGCCTCGTTAAAAGTGCAGTGATGGATTTAATTAACAGATCGATTTTAGCCAAATCATCTTAATTCCGTGAGCGGAACGAAACCAAGATTTTGCTCGCGTCAGCCTTCTACCTGCTCGCATCTCCTCCATCGGAAGCCCGGCCTTTAATAGATTCTCTTAATCGTGTCTGCCGGTACGGAATAAACGAAATAAATGAGCGGCTTTGTTCGGCAGAGGCTTCAAGAGCCAACTGGCAGCGCGGAGGCAGTTAGCATTTATAATGATAAGCGTTCCATCTGCTGTGTGATGGCAAGCCAAAGGCGACAGATGGAATTGTTTTCCCAATCTGTTTAAATATGTTGTCGATTTTTCTTCCCCCTTTTTAAAAAAAGGCGCACGCAGCATCCTGTTAAGATGCCAGTGTTTGATTTAATTTGCGTTGCGCTGATGTTTTTTATTAGCTATTATGTATAAGAGGAGAATATATTGAGCTACTGTCTACTTCACTGTCTACCAGACACTACTACTTCCTAAGACAGCTACCGAGTACTAAGCATATAAATCCAGAACTGCGGATTTAATAGAGTATGAACAAAACAAACATGAAAGACGTATTAATTAATTCATCTTTAGTAACTACGTTATGTTTGCAGGAAAAATGGGTGTGAAACCTCCCTGTATAGAATTCCAGTCCATTACAAATGTGAAAAACGGTTAAAAAGTTCTAATAAAAAAATATCTTCTAGTTGTCCCTCCAACCAACAAGCAAGCAAGAATCCATCTAACCAACAAACCAACCACTCATCCATACATCTAACAAAACAATCCAATAACCATCCATCCATCCACTTATCCCATCATCCTACACATCCAACCTCTCACCACCAGCCCAATCATTCATCTATCTATCTAACCAAACAACTATGCATCCAACCAACCAACCACCTATCCATCTACTCATTCACCCAACAAACCAAACAACCATTAATTTATCAAACCATCCATCTATTCATCTGTCCAACCACCCAGCCAGCAAACAAGCCTTCCACCCACCCATCTACTTCCCCATGCAATCTAAAATTCTAATAAGTTGTAACATAAATTACACAATGTATATTTTGATAATTAAAATATTCTGTAGATGGCATGGTGGCTTAGTTGTTAACACTGTCTCCTAACACCTCCAGGCTTGGATTCTGTGTCCTGGAAGTTTGCATGTTCTCCATGTGCTTGTTGGGTTTCCTCTGGAGTTCCTCCCAAGTCCGAAGACATGCGCCATTTTCAAATTGCCCATAATGTGCACTGGAACAGATTGGCCGCCGCAACAGGGTGTACCCCACCATGTGCCCTAAATTCCCTGGAAATAGGCTTCAGCTCTCCTACAATGTTGTGCAGAAAAATAGACGGATGGATGTATTGAGTAAACGTGTATTTGCTTCAACTCAGAGTTTGCAGTTGTTATTTAAAACCTATTACGACAGTATCTGTATTATATCAAAGTGTTTTCCAGATCCCTTTTTAGAGCCCTTTCCTTGCCTTCTTATGTTTTACCCTGAGGATGTTTACCTGATGAGCACTTGCTCATAAAACACAATGTGGAGTGCTGCCTGTACACCTAAAAGTCTCCAACATGTTTTTCCAAAGCCGAGAGCTTAAGGTTGAATTCCCTTTGTATCTTTTGTGCTTAAAGAATCGTATCTACTTAAGCAAGGCTAAAAACGTCCTGAATGTTATTGGGTGTAATCCCAATATAGAACAGTTTATGGTTAACATAGCAATTCAATATACTTTTATTTAGAGACATTGTCACAATGCAACGTTATAAAAATTGTGTGGATTTAGATTTAGATCTCTACTAAGCAAACCAGAGGTGACAGTCGTGATGAAAAACTTGAAAAGAACCAGGCTTGAAAGGGACCCTGTCCTATTCTGGATGACACTGGATAGCTGGGTCCTCTGTTGCTGTATGCCTTTTGGAGCATTTAGTTTTATGTGTCATGAACACATTTTTTGAAACAGTCCAAAGATTACTTGTCAGACATCAAAGGTGGGTAATTTCCTAAAATAGGGTAAGGCCACGTGTCTAGGGCAAGGCCGGAAAACCACTTTTGAATGTGCCTCAGATGGCTTTCATGAGATTCTGTGAGAACCAGTACCCTGACTGCAAACCATCGTCACTTAACACAGTCTGCTGCTGCTGCACCCGAAAATGCAACCTACAACTCCGTTACACAAGGAGAAAGCCAAACATCAGTTCTATGCAACACCTCCATGGGGACAGTGGTAACTCAGAGGGTTATGGCTCTGGGTTACTGATCAGAAGGTTGGCGGTTCAAGCCCTAGCTCCACCAGGCTGGTATTGTGTGCATTTGAACAAGGCTCTTAATGCTGTCTGGTTCAGGGGTGCTGTATCAAGCCTGACCCCAGCCCCAAGTTTTCTTGGTCCAAGCTCACCTCAGCTGTACTGAAAGACAGTGCTATGGGCAAATGAGTCAGATTTTTTGAAAAACAGACATTTTTTGGCAAACTATGGGCCACGGACAAAATGGACCTTCCAGAATGTTATCAGCGAAAAGCCAACTTTTATCATTGTACACGAATTCCTTAGGGCCTATGACACAGGCCACTTGTATATGTGTGAAGCTAGCACTGATGCAGAGGCATAAAGAGATTACTGTTGCCGTCAAGGGAAACATCTTTTTCGTGGGAAGTCCATGGTTATTTGAGCAAGACAATTCCAGCCACCGTTCTGCACTTGCTACAACAGGATGGCGTCACCGCGTGTGCGCTTAACTTCCCTGCCAGTCATCCAAATGTGTCTCTATTTGAAAATAGTACGGCACATCATTTAGAGGAGAGTCAGACACCGGTGACCATGGACTGTTGAGCACCTGAAGTCTTGTTTCAAGCAAGAATGGGCAAACATTCCACTTTCAAAAAACTAACAATTAGTATACTCATTTGACAATGATTAAAAAAGAATGTTTTTTTTAAAAAGAAAGCTGATGTAACACAGTGGTAAATGTGCCCAACGTTTTATTAAAAAGTGTAATACATTTAAATTGGTCAGTGAAAACACTGGAAATACTTTTTGTTTGTTTGTTAGTTAACTAAAGGTTTAAGAGAGTGAATAAATTATAGATTTTTGTTTTTATTACATCTTTGAAAATGAACTTTCTGGAAACTTTTTCTGGGTTAATAGCTGGCCAAAGTAAAAAGTCACACACATTACGATTTTGTTCGATCGCTTTTAGCTTTGATGACAATGTTCAGTTGACACGTGGAAATGATCCCTTATGCTCCCAAATCCACTCTCTCCCAAATCTGGAATATACTTGTGCCATCATGGAAGAAAAACTCCATAGATGTATGTGTTAACCTGGTCATTCAGTACATTCAGGTCGTCAGCTGACTTCATTTTGTTGCCACATACTGTAACGTTGCTGAGCCTAGACCTGAGCAACTGAAGCAACCCCAGATCATACGGTAACACTGCCTCCAGAGGCTTGTACAGTGGACACTATGCATAAAGGTACGTGCACAGGGTCAATCTGATTAGACTCACTAAGAATTGTTCTTCTTACGCAGCTGTTTAGTCCCAATCCATTGTGTTCGTATGGAAATGCTCTTACTCTTACAATTAGACACAGCTCTGAGTTTTTTTTATGCAACTTCACCAAGTGTTGAAGTGATCTCCTTTATTTATTTATTTATTCAATTATTCATTCATTCAATGACCAGGTTCTAGGATTTAATAATGCATTAGAGGGTGCTTAACCTAATTCCAGTCATTTTCAGGAATAAGAAATATCCTTAGTTGTTTTCATTAGCTTGGGCAATAATTTGCCCATTTTGAAACCTTTTTTTCATGTGAAGGGCTTTTCCAGGCCATCACACACCGTTGTTAAAATTAGTCCCCCATATAATACAAAACCATCACATAATATCACCATGTGCTGCACTATGGGGTATCATAATGAACCCACTAAATAATATATTAAATCATTTCCTCCATTGCAGACCTTTCATAATATGATTGTTGATCTGACAACACATTAATGTTTTTTAAAATACAAATAAAGAAATCTAATTGTACTCTTAGTAAATTATGAGTCACAGTGAAGTAAACGAACGGGGTGTAGTAGTGATGGAGTCGAGCTGAGGAGCTTTGTCTTGCACTACAATAGCCAGCAACAATGCGTGCTGTTACAGGCAAATTAACTCTCAGATGTGACGAAAAGGAACATTAAGCTATTGTTTTGAACTCAATAGTGTTCAGAGCCTATTTAAGGATTTTATTTTGTCTTAAACAGAGAACCCGGGGCCAGAAGAGGAAGAGGGTGTCTATCTGCGAGGAAGAAAAAATAGAGGTGAACTCTCACGTCTCTCTATTCTTCTTTCTGTCTCATCTGTCTCTAATATTGCAAAGAGAAGGACAAGGGAATGTTTGCACGGCACTCTCAGCTCTTCTACAATCATATCCTCAAATACACACACACAGAGCTCTAATGGCTTGCGTTTCCATAGGAACCGGCACCGCGGGAACGCAGGCAGCGGCAGTCAGTGCTGCAAAAAAAACCAAAAGCTGATGACACAAGGACGGAGTGTGCCACCTGCAAAGGGCCCGGCGACAACGAGAACCTTGTTAGGTGGGTGAGAGAGTGTATGTGTGCACGCGTGTGTGTGTGGGGGGGGAGGGGGG
>JAQMYK010000021.1:9160009-9171482 GCA_030014345.1 Clarias buthupogon
GTTGGTGGGTGTGTGTGTTTAGAGAGAAACTCATTAATCTGCTCATGATTAATGAGCAGGTTTCCTTTCCGTGATATGTCCACACCAGCCTTCTCTATGCAACTGTCACATTTGCTCATTTCACCGAGCACCTTTTCTTTCCACGTGTCTTATTGTTAGGCAGCGCCTGATTCAGTGCGATATCTAGATATCGAGGTCCATTTTCCTCGCTTTCTTTTCATGCATTTTTTTCTAATATGCAGAATACATTATATTTCTGCAGCACTACAGCTCTGTCCTTTGGCTCAGTCTGCACCTTGCAGCTCATTTAGGTAGCTCACGTTTACTAAACCAACACTGAACTCATAGTTGAGTTACATCATGCAGTTGAGTGGATACAGAGTCATGTAGCTCTCTCAATCACTTTATACCATGAAAACGCTTTGACTGAGATGATCTCCATCCGGTTCCAAGTATATCGGTTTGGTTGCAGATCCTAAATCGAGATTTTCTCACAGCCTCATCGAGGTTAAACAGCTATTAATAAACTAAAGCATTATATTAAAACTGCATTTGTGTAATATTCCAATTAAACAAAGAAATAATAATTGAAAAAAAAAAACACAATTTTAAAAACAGGAAACACTTTTTCACATCACTATACAGTCGACCCCCCGCGAAGTCGCGGTTCAGCGTTCGCAGCCTCGGTTGTTCCTTAGAACTTAACTAATAATTGTTAGCGGAAACGGCTAATATTCTCCGTAGTTTTTTTTTTATGCCTTTTTTCATAGCAATATATAATTTTTCATGCGTTTTAACACTAAACTATTGAAACTATTAAGAACTAAATATAAATGTAATCATTTTGCAGCATAAATATTAACATAAATTCAGCTAAGTTTCTATATAAAATATAATACCGTATGCATTTTTTAGCAACCGTAGAGAAAAACGCGGCTGGGGACGGTGAATTATCACCGTAATTACCCTACAGTACTTATACCAAAGAAAACGTGCTCACATGAATTACATTACATATAGGGGTAACATCTGTATTTTACATTCTAGCACTGCAGTACAGTACTGTACAGTACTCGGGTTTCCCTTTACATTCTTTAAGGGTAATGTATTAAGCTGAGTTTGAAGTGTTTTGGGAGCATATTAAGGGTTTAAACTATGAAAATAGTTTTTCACCACATCCAAAATCCGTGGGTGCTCTAGAAACCTCCGCAAATTTCGCGGGTCGACTGTATAACCTCACACTAGGGTTTAAATCAGAAAGACTAAACGCTGCATATACTGTACAAACGCATCCTCAAATTCACTAAATTTTAGACATTTTTAGACGTCTCCAGTTAAACACGCCATTTAAAATCTCATATCTCATATTAAGAAGATCCCCATCCTCAGCTTGTTGCTCAGCCCAGCTGGTTTCTGATGGGGGCGTGGCTAAGCAGTAGATTCATTTACATAGACACTGAAACAGCACATTTGGAGGAGGAGTGAAATAAAAGAAAAAAGTTTTTTTTTTTTTTTTTATATCTGAGCAGTATAAAGGACACACACACACACTTTGGGGGAGCTCCAAGACCTGTGTTAATTTGGGAAAGAAGAGTAAAATATCGGACCTTTAAAGACAAACATGACACTTGAATTAAGTCTTTATTTCAGTAGTTCAGTTAAAGAAACTGGTAATATAAGAAGTCATTTGGATGTGTGTGTAATTTAACTTGCTTTCTTTGTAAAAACCGTGCATGATAAAACCGACCTTGAAATCAAACACATCATTAAAACAGAACATTTCTTAATGTACACGTTTCCTTTCACTTTCACAGCAGTTAATGAACAATTCCTAGAAAGCAATGCATGTTATGTTTAAACATTATTACTAAGGGATAGAAGCACGAGTCGTTGTGACGTATCTTTTAAGATGAGCGCTGTACTTTTGCAACCATGGCACTTTACAGGTTGGAAGCGCCTGGACCCGGTGAACCGTGAGAATCTTTTGTTATTTGATTTCACAGAGAGAATTTCAGTTACAGTACAATCGTGGCAGTGAACCTTTTTTTTTCCTCTCGACTGTAGTGTGTGGATTGTTTTTGCGGTTATGACATACACTTTAACAAATGACCAGATCTTTTTTTGTAGATTTGTGTAGGCCTTTAGCCTGTGGCGTGAAGGTGTGCTGCCCTGACTGACTGCTCTATCTTTGCGTTAAACAGGTCGTGAGAGCCGGGCGCCACCTCTCCCACCTCCCCCCCCCACGCTCCTCCCCTAAAAAATCTGGGGACAGATGAGAGAGGGACAGAGAGAGGGAGAAAGAGAAAAAAGAGAGAGGCAGATTAAGTCGTTTCGAAGAGCGGCGTCCAGGTCGGGGCAGGAAGTCGCTGACGACGGCCTCCGCTGACCGTCACCTTTGACATCACTTCCTGCTCACAACCGTGGAATTTAACTCGTTGACTCTTTTTGTGCCACAGAGAAACTTTCAGGAGAGATTTTTTTTTTTTTTTTCTTTCTTTTTTTTTTTTATTACACATGGATTTTTTAATCTTGTGAATTAAAGGGATTAAAAGGTGATGATTGCGCCACAGTGGATTCTAAAAGAGGACTAAGTGGATCTTGAGGACGCTTAGGTGTAGCCATTTTGGATCGAGACTTTAACGTGTACCGGACAGAATCTCTGAGGCTGGACATGTAGCCGCTCGTGCTTTGGACTCTCGTGTAATGGGGAACTTTCCAACTCTTTTCAAGCCCTGCTTCGAGTGGCCTTCGTGCAATCCTGGCCAGTTTGGGACGATTCCCTGCAGCCCTCTCCTTTTGCTCTTTGCCTCTCATCTTTCTGCAAATCCCTTTTTTTCCAACCTGAATGTTGTCTGTCCTCTGTGTTAACACATGATATGAATGCTTTTGAACTGAACCCTGTGCTGCTCCCGTTGCTTATTGCTTATACCATGTGAAACTGTTTAGTAGCGAGTAGAGAATTCGAAGCGCAACAGTATTTCCTTTATTCCCGTAAAGTATTTACTTAAATCTGTGCATCTGTATTGCAAAATTAAGGTTAATATTTACATTGTAGTTCATAACTATCAGTCGAAAAAAACTATTTAGCGAGTCTAAAGTGTGTGGTGATGGTGTCGTCGGTACCACGGTATCTTTCTTTATTTTTCATGTGTAGGCAAGATTGTGATGTGGTTCACCCTTTGCCACGTGGTGAAGCATGTTGTACTTTACGACAGCTCAGCTGCCGTATATTTTAGTCGAGATAGCTAGAAAGTACGTACGAGATAGAGATAGTATGTATTTGTACCCTTTAATATGGTAGCCTTTAAGTGCACGACATGTAAACGCACCGAAAACAGAAATCAGAGAATAAATGAGTAAATCTAAAAGATATCAACAGGAACATCAGAAAAACGCGACCGCAAGTTGGAAAATAAAAGAACGAAACTAAAAATGCAAGAGCCAAGCAGAAAGTGTCATTACGAAATCATAAATGAAATGGCAAATAATAAAACAGCAAAGAAAAAAAAAAACACAGATAGTGACAATGTTTTGTTTTTTGTTTTGTTTTTTAAGTTCTGCTGTAATGTTGCTTTTATTTAGTGTTTAGTTTTGCTGTAGTGTCCATAATTTTGCCGTAGTGTTTATTGTTTGGTTGGACATTTTATAGTTTTGTTGCTGTTAGTTTTGCTGTAGTGCTGTTATTTTGTAGTGTTTATGGTATTGCTGTTGTGGTTTTAGTTTTGATGTTGCACGTTTTGCTGTAGTTGTGTTTGTTTCGCTCTAGTCGTTTGTTTGTTAGTTTTTTTTGCTCTAGTCGTGTTTGTTTTGCATGTTTGTTTCGCTCTAGTCATGTTTGTTTTCTTGTAGTCGTGTTTCTTTCTCTCTAGTCATATTTGTTTTGCGTGTTTGTTTCACTGTGGTCGTGTTTGTTTTGCATGTTTGTTTCGCTCTAGTCATGTTTGTTTTGCTTTAGTCGTGTTTGTTTTCTTGTAGTCGTGTTTTGTTTTGCCCTAGTCGTGTTTGTTTTCTTGTAGTCGTGTTTGTTTTGCTTTAGTCGTGTTTTTCTTGTAGTTTTGTTTGTTTCCTTGTAGTCATGTTTGTTTTGCTCTAGTCGTGCTTGTTTTCTTGTAGTTTTGTTTGTTTTCTTGTAGTCGTGTTTGTTTTCTTGTAATCGTGTTTGTTTTGCTCTAGTCGTGTTTGTTTCACTCTAGTCTTGTTTGTTGTGTTTTGGGCTACTTGATATAAAAAAAATCACATTGTGATTATTTTGACACGTATTGCGATTGCAATTTGTATTTCGACCTGGAGCTACTAAATGTAAAATTTTCCAATTCAAATTTATTTATCTAGGCGAACAACCAATATATTCTCATTAATAAGATGATTGAAAATATTTATTAATCACCTAAAATTTATTTTAAAAATAACTAAATAAAGAAATGCTTAAATTACTGATGAAATCTACCTAAATTCCTCACTGTGCATATACTGTATTACATTTGCAATGGAATAAATGCACAGGTCCATATTGCGATTTATTGTTCAACACTAGTTGTAGTCTTTATAGTTTTGCTGGATTGTTTGTTTTGTTGTGATCCTTATAGTTGTGCTATATTTATAGTTTTACTGTAGTGTTAGTTGTGTTGTAGTTTGTTCCGAAGTAGGTTTTTTGTAGTGTTTATAGTTTTGCTATAGTGTTTGTTTGTGTTTTCTGTAGCCTTTGAAGTTGTTCTGATGTTTTTGTACTTTTGAGATGGTGTTTTTTGTTGTCTTTGTAGTTGTGCTGTAGTGTTTATTGTTTTTCTGTAGTCTTTATATTTTTGCTTTTGTGTCTTTAGTGTTAATGCTGCAATTTCTGCTATAATATTTGTCTTTATATTTTTTGCTGCTGTGATTTTAGTTTTTTTGTCCGTCTTCTGTTTGTCTCTTGCGTTTTGGGTTCGTCCATGTGCTTTGTACTTTGCAGTCACTATACTTGAACGTTTTAGAGCAAACATGGTCAGCGCAGACTGATCTATCTATCTATCTATCTATCTATCTATCTATCTATCTATCTATCTATCCATCTATCTATCTATCTATCTAGCAGTAGACTTGCATGGTTCCTATCATACTATTTGTTTACATCCTATCGAACAACATTTGCTGGGTTTTTTTTTCGTTTTCTTTTTTTACTTTTGTTTAATATGTAATTATGATGGAAGCATTTAGAAGCTCAGATTTGCATTGTACGTTTACATCCAAGGTAACTTGCATACAGTAGGATAATAATATAGTGTGAGGTTTGATCCATTTTGTAATGGTCGAGCAGTTGTGTATATTTCATGTGCCTATCATACCAACATTATCATTCATGGTTGATTTCAACCGAAAGAAAAACTTTTTTTGCACTCATTTTAAAATGGAATATTTAACTTATTTATGTATTTATGTCCGTTTTTATTATTAACCTCATCCTAAACCATTTAAGATCTTGTGAGTGCGTGTGCAGAATGACTCTGTGAGTGTGTGTGTGTGTGCGGTCCCCGAGCTGAGGCCTCGGCATTGTGCGAGCTGTAATAAACTCTTGACTTTTTCACCTTATTGCCGCCGTGATGAATGACTCTCGGTTGGGCTAATTAATAGCGCCGAGTGTTGGCTTGTAGTGCACCGTGTGTGCGCTCGTGTCCCCTCCTGTCCTGGCTGATTTATTTTCGGGGACGGCATGCGTGTCCAACAGGATCCGCTCTGCTAGACAAACACGGGACGGGACAAGGGAGGGAAAAAAAAAAGAAGAACAAGTGAAACAGAGTAAATGAGAGAGGTGGATTCGGCACACTGTGTTTATTATGATCTATTTACTTTAGCCGGTCCGAGCTCCAGCATGTCAGCATGTGCTGTTTTTTTTTTTTTTTTTCTCTCTCTTTCTCTCTGCCTCATCTCTCTCTCTCTCTCTCTCTCTCTCTCTCTCTCTCACACCCAACCAAGCACGCAGAATCATATGGCTCCCTGTTCCTCCATGATCCTCCCTCTCACTTCATCCTTCCCTGCTTGCCCGTGCCAAGTTCACAGCTCTGAGAGCAAGAGAGCGGAGAGAGCTTTCATGGGGAAATCTGGTTAACGGCATAACAAAAAGCTCAGTGTGCCTGGCAGCAGACAAGCAGCATTTGTGCTTATACAACAACAGAAGCTGCGATGAGCAGCACACAAAAGCCCACCAAAACTCTGAGCTGAGACATTGTGTTCATGGGCTGTCAGAACAGATTTCACTGTGTGCACTCTGCAATACGGTTTAGCCATGTTTGTTTGTTTGTTTGTTTGTTTGTTTGTTTTTTTGGTACAAGTTTATTATATGCGAGCCACCTGAAAACTGACGGCCAAAACAAAGTACTGGTGATGATTTATTTTTTATTTTTTATTTTTTATGTCATACCTATAATAAAGATGTTCCAAAGAAGCTACTTCTGAAGTTTATACAACATGGAAGTGACCCAACTTGCTTCTCTAAACACTTAAGCCTGTTTTGCAGACATGATTTTATATGTGGCCCAGAAATGGCAATTTTTCAATGTTATACTGTCTCCATCCATCCAGGAACTTCTGTAGTCCAACCACAGACTGTGGATGCCATTGTATTTATTCCCATTTGGTTATACTGTTTTGCTTCAAACAATAATTTAAAATGCAAATGATTCATATTTCTTTAAGTATTTATACAAAAATGTCTGTATGCATATACAGTAGAAGCATATGACCTTTTTTTGATAAACGCTTAGGAAGCAAAAAATCTGTAGTGTCCGTAACCATGTCAAATTCATGTTGTTATATCTTAAAAATTTAGCTTTTTAGAATAATACACTTTTTTCAGGTTTATGTCTTTCATGTGAAATCTAAATCTAAGAAAAGTTTCATCTGGATGACAGTTAAGATCATCTAAATAAATAAAAAAATAAGTAAAATACACTACAGACATAAAAGGGCATGAAATTGTATTAAGCAAATATTTTCTTTTTATCTGATACAAATACTGTATAAATGCAATGGTCCCCATTGGCCTCCATGGTTCCTAGGTGGTCTACAGGGGTTCCTGGATTAGATGGATTGATGGATGGATGGAGAGAGACAGTATAATGCTGGAAAATGGCCATTATTGGGGCACAAATAAACTCTCCTCTCAAAAATGGCTGAAGTTAACAACAGCAAGATTGGTCACTTCTACTGTATGTTGCATAAACTTTAGAAGTAGTGTCTTTGGCACACATTTTCTGTATTTGGGGGGGGGGGGAAGCATGGATCAGGAGATAAGAAGCATTTAAGTATTCAAAAAAAATGGTGTTATATGACCCTATCTGAAAATTCACTTTTTTATACCAATACCATGTTTTGACCCTTTTTTTTTTTCCAAGTAAATTAATAACATTACCATATGCAAATGGTCAAAATACAATATGCTGAGTACGAGAGGCAGCTGAAAGTATGAAACACAGATTTGTTTCTAGATATTACTTTCACTTCTGAACTAGCTGAACTTTAAATAGTGAAATAATGAGCCTCAGTCATGCTTTTAATTGAGTACAAGTTTTGCTTACAATAGCATCTTTCATTGATAGAATGTTCAAATTCATTGATGGACTGTTCAAATTCTCATTATATAATTCAAAATGAAAAAAAAAAAAAAAGATTCTGCTACAGGAATGAAATTATCCTCTTCCCTCCAAGTATAACTCGACCCCACCGGTGCACTTCTAGACCTAAGAACGGTAGGTGAGGCCGTTATCTTGGCTGTAACATGAAATATCTCTGCCTTCCAAGTCTCGAACTCTCTTTTTGATGAGTACTGCATTCTAAAACAGGTTGTTTCAGATCCAATGTAGGTGCGAGATTCTTACAGACAGAATGCAGAGAGACATAACTTAAGATGTGCACATTTCCCTGAACACTAGACAAGGATTTGATGTGCTTGTGCACATCATCAATGTGAAGCTGATATAAAATTGCCAAAGAGTATAGTTAAGAATTCAGTAAGGAATAAAACATAGTGGGACTTGCTCTTATAGAGAAATCCTCTTATACCACTGCAGTTTTATCAACACTTTTTATTGATTAATAGATTGACACTTCATATATTTTACCTGTTTATACAGATGTTACACTGAATGTCCATTAAACATATTAGTTCCTGTAAACACTTGCATTATACCATTTCAGTGGTTTAGTGGTCATCACTGTCGCCTTGAACCTCCAGGTTCCAGGTTCAATTCCCGCCTCTGTCCTCTGTGAGTGGAGTTTGTATGTTCTCCTGTGCTTAGTGGGTTTCTTCCCACAGTCCAAAGACTTGCAGATTAGACTGATTTGCCCGTAGTGTCTGTGTGTCCTGTGATGAATTGGCACCCTGTCCAGGGTGTACCCCTGGGATACGCTCCAGGCCCTCTGCAACTCTGTACATAGTGCAGAATGAAGTTGTATAGAAGGTAAATAAGTGAGTGATGTTTGGTAGGGTCTACATCTGTAAACATTCCCGGAAGCATTGAAGGGATATTTTGAATTATTTTAAGTCAAACTTGAGGTCCATATAATAACATTACTATACGTTTCGGTTATTATAAATTTTCCTGCTATGCACACTGACTCTGAAGTTTGTCCCCTGGAATGCGAGGGCAATGTGTTGGGTCAATATGTTTGGAAAATTAACCAATTTGGTACCGACAACAGCGACTTGGGAACCTTCAAGTTGGAAGGCATCGTGAAAGGTTGGTAGCAAATTTGACTGAGCGGAATAGGGGTATACTGTAAGCAATTAATTGGGGCCAGATTCCACAACCCTTGTTCCATGCACAAAGGCATTCCAAAGTTCATCTGAGACCCATACGAAGATTTCACAGTCCCACTGAGCTAAGTCAAGTTATAAAACTTGATTGGATTCCGCAGGAGTCCAATTAGATTTTAACAGACAATCACTTTTTTCGACGCAACACCACTGTAGCAATTGCCACATGATACTATGTACTGTAAATACACCGTAATTTTTAAAGAACTCAATTTAGGTCAATAAGACTGCAAAGAGTGTTTTTTTATTTTTGTTGTTGTTATTTTTTTAGATCATAAATACACCTCGAATGTAATTATCAACTAAAATACATCGTAGCCTAACGTTACTTCCACAGTCCACTGTTGTGATTTGCCCCCCTGGTAGTCATGTGACTGAAGAAGGTCTATAAAGATTAATTCCCTTACCAGACTCTCTTATTCCCTCTGACTCTTGAAGTTAATTTGACAAAATTTGACATGCTTGTCATTTAAACAGAGAAATTATGAAGCATCTTTTCATCTCGCTTACTTGCGTGTCTCCTGAAATTACATTAAGAACGTGAATACAAACTTGTGGGTGACCTTGCAACCGGGATTACAGCCTAAGCCCTGTTGTAATGTACAGTATGTGAACCCTCTGATCAATCCGAATTTAAAATTGAATAGTGTTGTGAATGATTATGAATGATTTGAATGATTCTAATGTTGCTTGGTACGGCAAATAAAGATATGGTTGAATCGATTATACTGAGATTATGTGCTGCTTGAGAACTTGAAGGATATTCAGTGTGAGTGTGTGTGCGCGCGTAGGATCTGGACGAGAAGTAACCTTTCCAACGATGGCCTCTTTTCCTATTACAGCCCTGACACAGGATCTGTGCAGATGATTTAATGGCGGCATTTTGTTTTGCTGACTTCACTGCTTTTTTTTTTTCCTCCCCCCTTACCCTACCAACCATTAAAAGAGGAAACAGTGTGGGAAGGGTGGCCTAGCAGCTAAAACCCATTACTCCACAACTTCCTAACATGTTTTATCGCATCGTGCTGACTGCAGTGCATGTCTGGATCTCTTCTCCTCTGCTGATCCTCCCTTCTTTCCATCTCTTCCCTTCCCTTCAGCCCACAAACTCCTCTGTACGTGGGCACGAATTGCTGCCCTGAGGACCTAGATTTTCACACAAAGGCAAAACTCAGAACCCTTTTTTTCCCTCCTCCTACCTATTTTTCCTGAAGATTTTCTTTCCTTTTAATAAAAAAAAAAAAAGTGTCTGAAATAGTTGTTTCGTTAGCATGATGGGTGAAGGTGGTGACTCAGCTCGACTCATTTCAGCCCCCTGCTGAACATCAGGAGGAAAAACACAACTTAGACGCAGGTCCTACTTCTGAAAGTTTCTCGTGCCGTTTTCCATCTCCCTGTGCAACCTTTTAGCAACTCCCCGAGTGAGCTGTTTTGTAATGAGTTAATAAAAACGAGTTAGTGCGCCTTTTTCCTCAGTTACTCTCCCAGTCTTAGCAACACCTCCTTGTCAAACAATAGCTCCATAATAATACTGTTCCCATCTCAACGTTAATCAAAAAGTGCAGGAAGGCCAATAATCCGCTCCTCTTATTGAAGGGATTCACAAAAAGCCTTTGGGGCACTTTGTCATGGCCTCCGGTCAATGGCCGAGCGCTTTGTGCTCTATCGATCCGGCTCACGTGGCCTCTCCCCAGGTAATTGCGACCAAGCCGGGTGATAAATTTGCAGGGTTTCTTTCAACTGTTTTCGAAAAAAAAAGGAGGTCTGTAGCGAGTGAGACTCACAATCACTGTGGCACAGAAAAAAGAAGAAGAAGAGGACCCTGTTTGTTATCATGTTCAGTACCAATGCTTGCATGATTTAATGGTGAGGCAAAGGGACAATCGGAATTGGCATGCAGATTAACCCCCAAACAAGTACTCTCAGTATAATTTTGGTGTTAAAAAGTTTCCAGCTATTTTTTTTTCCTGAAATATTATTCCCTCGTAGATTTGCACAAATACTCCAATCAACCATAACATTCAATCTTTTGAGAATAACATTGATTACTTTGTTATAGTGAATCCTGTCACGGGTAGAATATATTAGCCCCAAATCAGTTGAACAGCCAAGTCAGAACTGAATAGTCAGTGTTGGAAGCAGGAAAAATGGAAGCAGGAAGCAGGAAAAATGCAGTGTTGGAAGCAGGAAAAATGGGCAAGCGTGACTTTCTCAAGGGCAAAATTGGGGTGATTAGATTTAAGCCCTGTAAGTTGTGAGTTGGGCCTCCATGAATCAGACCTGTTTGTCAGCACATCCCACAGATGTTCGATCGGAACAGGATGATGAGCAGGATGATGTGCCCTGCCTCACTGCACAAGTTTTTCAGGAATGGTTTGAGGAAAACTTAAAAGGCTTAAATGATCTGCTGCTAAAGTCTTGGTGCCACAGCTTACCTTGAGTTTTTTGGTGTCCATGGCTTGATGCTGGTCAGAGGTTAAGGTATTGGACTACAGTTTGGAAGGTCCCAGGTTCAAACCCAATGACCACTTAGTTACCACTCTTGGGCCCTTGAGTAAGGCCCTTAATCCTCAACTGCTCAGATGTAATGAGATTTTTTTTTTCAGAGAGGGCATCTGCCAAAATGCCTAAATGTAAATGATTCAGCGAATGATTCATGATGGCCAGATGGTTTTAATGCTGGCA
>JAQMYK010000021.1:9175310-9190341 GCA_030014345.1 Clarias buthupogon
GCAAGGAAAAACTCCCTGAGATGGTAATAGGAAGAAACCTTGAGAGGAACCAGGCTCAACAGGGAACCCATCCTCATCTGGGTGAAACAGAGAGCAGGAATTGATGCTAAGTCACCTGGCATAGGCTCCAGGCCCCCGCAACCCTGTATACAGGATAAAATGATATAGATAATGAGTGAGAGTATACTGAGTTGAGCTATAAAGCACCAAGTCAAAACAATAAGTTCAAATGTTTTCTGGCCCTCATCCTGTGCCCAGTGTGTGGGATCTTTAGTTCCATTCTTCTTTTACTGTTTGACATGGGGAAAAAATAAATCACAGTTTCATTGTATTCCTTCATATACGACTTCTTTTCAAATGTACCATATATAGAGACAAAAAAACCTACAGTGCGTGAAAAGAAATAGGAGAAATCATTGATGCTCCTGGTCAGTCTACATAGTAGACCTGGACATAGACATTCAGTTAGCTTGCTTTGTTTATCTTGCATCAAGCAACATATAGATCAAATAACTAACTAACTAGTGCATTATTCAATTTGGATTTAACTATGAGGTGAACTACGGCTTGTGGTGAAATTTCATCATGAATGAAGGCGTAAAACAACTGACATTTACAGAAGACTTTGCGGTGCACAGAACAATGATGAGACTCTTTCAGGCACATCCCCTCCCAAACAGTCCTGACCTCTCTCCAAGCCATTTCCTCATGTTTGGACGATTGCAGGAGTTCCTAGGTGACGTAGGCAGTCTGATCGTGGCTCCAGCATTCTGAGAAAACGTTTTACCTTGATGGGATCCAAGCACTAGTGAAACGCTGGGATAAGTGCATTAGTGTCGCAGAGGATTATATATTAAGAAAGAAAAGTTCGTTTTTACTTTAATAAGCGTGTCCTGTTATTCTGCACAATCAAAAATCCCAGTTTGATTTGATATGATATATATATCATATATATATATATATATATATATAGCTAATGCTGCTCCACCCCTTAAAAACTGCTGGATAGCTCAGACACTGCGTTAAGTAATGCGATGTGTATACAATCTGTTTATCAGGATTTAAAAAATGGAAGTCACAGCTCTTTATTTCCCCTTTATCCTTTTCAGGCCATATAGTAGACGAATAATGAAGTCTAAGACTTGACTTATTGTGTGGATTTCTTAAGCATCCAATTGCAAAAGAAATCGACTTACCCCGTCGTGAATACCAGTCATTCAATTTTAATTAGCTGATTGGTTTATTTCGGCACTGTCAATTTTCTAAAAAGAAATCGTAAATAAAACGACATGATAAAAAGAAATAACCTTGTGTTAACTATTCTGCTAATGGGGACAGCCAGTGTTTTTCACACATAACAATAGGATGTGAGTAGAGTGCAGTAATTCTCCCTCCCCTCCTCCTTTTTCTACAGAGAAAGATCATGTAATGGAGGCAGTTTCGAGCTGACAGTCTGTCGCCGTGGGCAGCCCGTTTGCTCATCGCTCTGTCACAAGGAATATGTGGATTAGATAGTGATACGAGCTTGGCATATCAGGACATGAGCAGCGTATGCCATTAAGACAAGCTTGGGAAATAAATTCTGCCACCGTTTCGGATGAACACATGAGTATATATGAGTACATATGAGTCGTTCTTAATATGTATATTGTTTTAGGTTTGTTAGGACTAAATGAGTGATATTCATTTATTCCAAATGATGGTAGGAAATGCTATTATGATCTTGAGTTTGGCATTTTTTGCTAGTGAAATGTTCTCGTATTACTGTAGATCATTAATTAAAATGTTTGTTACGGAAACAGTGGAGTAACTAAAAATTACTGATCAGTGTGACAACAAGAAATCCATTCAGTTTGGTGCAGAAATGACCGATTTACTATATGATTTATACTTTTTATTTTCAAATACTGTTGAAGTGTTAAAGGCATTGAAATTACCTAAACTGGGTCTTTAATATGGTAACCTAAACCTTTTCATAATTACCCTCTTCCAGTCTTCAAAAGCACTTGGAATACATTTGGAAACTGTACTGATTTGTTTCAGAATTGCTGCTCTGTGAAAACTGTGAAAACAATCTTCTTATTATTTTCAACTTACCTTTTTTTTTTTATTATTCTTCCTCCAAATCATTTTTGCATATCTGGACATCCCGGAGTCTTATTTGGCTGCTTGGTTGGAGACTCAATGATCATGATTAAAAAAAAGCCCATGAAATTCCCATGATCTGGTTATTAGTTTGTAGAGTCTAATTTGGCAGGTTTGTTGGAAACTCCATGATCATTGTAACGCTTTGATGATAAAGCTGTTTGAAACACCATGTTCTGGTTATTTGTTAGTAGAGTCTAATTTAATGCTTGGTGGGGAAACTCCATAACCTTGAAAGCATCTGAACAGTGGTTTTAAGAGGATGTTTGGCGTCTCTATTTCCCTATCATTGGTTTGTAGAGTTAGTTTATGATGTTTGATTAAAAACCTCTTTGTCAAGTTTTGGATTTGAACCACCTGAGATGACCCTTTGTTTGGAAACTCCATTACTACACTAGTTTCTTATAAACTCTAAATTATTAGTGTTTTATTGGATTATTGGTTTGTAGACAATTTTGAAATCCAATGGAATTGACATTGGTTTGCAGAGACAACTAGACTGTATGGTAAATCAGACCCACATGTGATTCTTACCTGACAAGGTCCATGAAGATGCTCGAGTGTCCTCAACCCCACTGAACACCTTTAGGATGAACTGGAACACCATGTACACCCTCAACATCAGTGCCTCATTAATGCTCATTAATGCTCTTGAGGATCCCCAAAGCCACACACAAAAAGTCTGGCAGAATGGCTTTATAGAAGAATGAAGGTTATTATAACAGAAATTTGGAAAGGGATGTTCAAATAGCCCACATGGGTATGATGGTCAGGTGTCCACAATCGTTCTGCTGTTTGGTTGGAAGCCCTATGATCATTTTACTTGGTTGCACAGTCTGACCAAGCCATTTGAAATCCCATGATTTAATTATTGGTTTTTAATCTATAATCTGACAGTCAGTTCGGTTTTTAGGTTATACACACTGAAATCTTCAACCAAGCTTCCTGCTCTTTAAGGTTTCTCTGAAGAGTTAAATGCGAGTGAATATTCTTACACGTAAAAGATCCTGACTGCTGAAGGTTCTGTGCAGCAAGAGACCGTTTGCTAAAGAAAGTTTTGCTAAAGAAAAGTGACCGTGTTGTTCTGCAAAAGGGAAAATTGTTGCTATTTTGGTAGAGACTTCAACCTCGACCAAGTGTAATGTAATAAAGTAAATAATGTCCATGAATCAAAGCAACCTTCTTTTCTTTGACAGGATGTTCTAGCCGTGTGCATATCCCACCCTTTTTTTCCTCATTAGTGCTGTGTTATATCCATCACTATCCTTTAATTAGCACTTGGTGGCTCTGCGCGGCCAAATTTTGAAAAGGGCTTCTGCGTCATTTAACACTGCGTTCTTCCTATCGAGCGTGACCCCATCTTTGTAAATACCTCCAAACCAAAGTATGGGGTAGAAAAATTTGCTTTTGATGTGTTTGAAAGTGTTCTGGAGGGAAAAGATCCGATTTGAGTTGAGGCCAACAAATGATAAAGTGCTTTTCTTTCATTTTCTCCTCCTGAACAGCGTTTGATAAGAGCCTAGTACATCTCATCCATGTAATGTATACGAATGGGGAGGGCACCTATTGACCTCCTCGGCCCTTATCTGATTTACATTGCCAAATCTGAATCTTCACTATCGATTACAACATAATTAGTTAATTACAGGCAGGACGGAGAGGGGAGGGCATGGAAGCTGGCCTGAAGGGCATCCAGGCGTTCACCAATGACAGCCCATGCATGATAAATGGAGGTCTTGCTTGGTTCAGGTTTCCTTAGGCTTCTCATTGGAACACTATGTTATTTTCACAGCTCACAAAAACATGGATTGTCCAGTTATTTCAAAGTAAACACAGTTTTATGTCTGATGTTTGCATGCTCGAATGGTGGAGACTGATTCTCCTTTTTAAGCTTGGAAATAGGTAAAAAAAAAAAAAAAAAAACTATAAAGATTTATTGGCACGATGCACAGAAACCCATTTCAGCCGAGCCAATCAAGCCGGCGTGTTTTATGATGGCTCTACAAGGCCATGTGAGAGGTGCTGTGCCAATGTGTTTTGAATCTATTAAGCATCTGTTACCTGACAGGAAGCTGCTCTGTCACCATCGATCAAATCTGCCTGATGAGGGCCATGCCGCTTTTTTGGCAGGGATACTTGTAGACCGCGTGCCTGCAACGTGTCAGCGGAGACACCGCTCCCTGGCTTGAGCTATGTCCTCGCTGGTAATATCACTCTTCCTCTCTCCGTAGGTGCGACGAGTGTCAGCTATGCTACCACTTCGGCTGCCTGGACCCTCCCTTGAAGAAGTCGCCGAAGCAGACGGGCTATGGGTGGATCTGTCAGGAATGTGACAACTCATCATCGAAGGTGAGAGTCGCTTAGGGGACGCTGAGGTGAAGACAGGGCTGTAAAGTCGTCAGCTGATCGCGTTCTGATACACCTGGGGGAAAATTGACTGGCGGGTCAAATTGAGGTGTTGGTGTTGAGCCCAATTATAATTTCATGGTTTTTAGTTTAGTAAGAAAGAACGAGAGAGAGAGAGAGAGAGAGACTCATTAAATACTAAATACTTTTAAAACAAAGCAGACTTCTTCCTTTGTTTTCTCACAGCGCTAAAAAGTCTAGCCAGCATTATTACGCCATTAGATGAAAACTTGGAAAACCTTTTTTTTTTTTTCCCCCAACATGAAAAGTAAAAGTTCACCAACTGAATGTTCTGAAAGTGTTGAGTCCAGTTGAGGAGTTGCTCCTTCTTTGGGGGTCAGTTGGGGGCAATTTAAGACCTTAATACAAGATTATAATGCAAAATGTGTTTAGGGGGAAATTTCAAAGCGTTAAATAATCAAATTAATTAAATCAGTGTTGTTGTCACACTACTTTTGTGAGCATTGTGAATCCATTCCCCACCCCCACCCCCAATAGAACTTAATTACAATTAACTTTTAAACAGTATAGCAAAGTTTGTTATTCTCTGGTGCTTTTCACATGCAGTAAGAGTGTACTGCTAATCTCAAGAGGTGGCTCCCTCGAACATTCAGCATGCACTATGTACTGTACGTCTTTGGCTCCTTTAACGGCAGATCAAAGCAAAGTGGCCTGTGTTTGAAATTTTAATGACGATACGGTCAGGGGGAATTCATCCAGCACTTTAATTCTCCGGTATCTTGCTTTAGCCGCTGTGGCAGTGACTCGGAGCTCGGAGCCATCGTTTCTCTTAGTCTGGCAAAAAGCTCTTACCTTAATTCTGGAGACAACGAACACTGTTGACTCAAACCTTGCTTTCCATATTCATTTTAATGTCTCTCTCCCTTCAGAATTATACGTCCACCCGCCAGCTATATATATATATATATATATTTATTTATTTTATTTTTTTCTTTCTTTCTTTCTGTCCCCTAGTCACATTTTCCCCCCTCATTGAATCAAAGGCAATGTGTTTCAACTTCCAAACCTAATTAAGTTAATAAATGTACCCGCTTTTCAATTTATCTTTAAAAGGCCAGCCTGGGCCTGCCAGGCTCTATCTGCATGGAAAATGGAGGTTAATTGATGTTGCCAAAGAGAAAGTGGAACGTAAAAGGCATAGTGGGATGTCTGCGTGGCAGGAACGCCAATGCGGGATTATCGTTCAGCAGTAACATCAAAAGGTTAAAGACGATCGAGGCATTCGTTTTTTGTGGATTGTCTACAAGGTTCAGCCATGATGGTCATTAAAAGTGGCATCTATGTTTCTTTTTTTTTCCCCTTTTATTATATGAAAATAGGAACATAATGTTTTTTTTGTAAAGCATATATAATTTTTCATCCACATTTAATTAAAGCAGTATGACAAGTCTTGTATGGACATGCATATTGTATCAATTCTAGAATTATACATCTAAGTAGTTGAACTGGTTCTATACAGCAAATACATTTCTCTCGAATCCTGCCTTTTAAAATACAGAGTCAAGAATCGAATTGACAGTTGACCCCCATCGTGCACCCTGTTAGGTGTTGTAAGTCAAAAGCGCAGAAGAAAGCATAAGAATGATGACCTGCTGCTACAACACGAGGGCTAAGCGGGTGCGAACAAAAGCGCCGGGCGGAGGTAGACAAAAGAGATTTAGACAGTGGGAGGCATACGGCGGATTAAGCAAGCCTTCACTTTTTAAACGAGTTCTCTGGCAGCCTGCAGGGGGAACCGCTCCAATCCCCAGAGAGCCTGAAAGCCCAGACGCAATCCCGTTTAATCACACGCTTACACACAGCCTGCAAAAATTGGGCTACACACTCTTCTCTCTCTCTCTCTCTCTCTCTCTCTCTCTCTCTCTCTCTCTGGCATACGCATTCTTCTTCAGGCCTAGCAGACTTTCTGTTGTAGCATCCGCTGCCGTCTACTATCTCTGTCTAGCTTGAATTTTCAGCAAGCATAATATTGATTAATAATGATGTTTTTTTTTTCCTGCTGATTCCCTTTAACAACCTCCCAAAGGTAGCTATTGCAACAAGCCACACGCTAAATTCAACACTGTGCTTAATACACTCATGAAGAGTTATTTAGTCATCATCAATGCAGAATCAAGAGTCCATGGGGTGGGACCTGATCCAGCTCCTCCTGTAGGTTGGCAGAGAAGAACCAGAGGGTGGAGACAACCGTGTGTGTTTTAAGTGGATAAGTGTGTTGTTGGTTACCGTGTTGTAGTGTATCCCATGGGTTAGGGGTTAAGGTTATAGGAGATTTTAGATCAAGTCCAGCTAAACCTCCTGGACATTTGGTTAAACAGCAATCTCTTTCCTGCCCTCCTTAAACACCTCCTTTTTTTTTTTTTGCCTTCTCACTTCATTGAAGAACGAGATAGGGTTTGAAGGGGGGTTGAGATGATTACAGATTCCCATTACTCGCCGGCATTTAATAGATTTTCTTTTTCAAAAATGAGTAGGATAGTTCCATCGTCTATCCAGCTTATAATGTCTTTTTCGTCCTTTCAAGTGTAACTCAAACTTAAATATAAGGATAGTAGGAATATAAGGAAAAGTAAATGGTATAGATGGGTTTGATCAAGACTCAAGCTGGAATTGATAAAAACATTTTAATCTGTATATTACTACAATTTGTTCATAACCTTTATATCATGTTAGTCTATTCATGACCGAAAGGCTTAATGTAACTAGCTCTCGTGGTGTAGAGAGATTCAGTATTTCAGTATTCAGGAAAAAAAATAATTAATTGATTTTGATTTAAAGATTAAACATACTGTATATAAAGAGCAGTTCAAAGTACTTTTAAAAGAATGAATGCATTGAAATGCAATTTCTTTAATAATTTCTCGTTTAAGTAGAGGGACGTTTTACTTTTTAATCATCAGCATTATTATTGTAACCCTGCTGGGAATTACATTTTAATCAAATTACAGTACCTGAGCTCAGCCTTTAATTGTCATTCATACTGTATAAACCAGGAGTATTCAAGCACTGTTTAAAAAAGGCTTCAACTACATCAAATTCTTTGCAAATAGGTCCAAGTGTTGCTGTTTAACACTTCACTAACTATTATTAATTTATGCTGTACAGTGAGTAAGAAATTGCACTTTGTAGTGCTATGGAGCGACGAGAAAGTGACGAGAACCATTCAAGCCGCGTTGCTCTAACAGTTTAATTGCTGTTTACGTCTGGTCCGTGTTGTTATGGTTCGTTGCTGCATTGTGGAGAAATCCACGTACCTTAGCCACAGTCATCTCAAACATTGTTAAGTCTTAGACAAGTCTGGAATACTGGCTTGTCTAATTTCTTCAAACCTCTTTTCATAGTGAATGTCTTTCACCCAAAATGTTATTTCGAGTGTTAGAATTTAAATCCCGGTAATATATTTGCAAATACCACACTCTAGACATACCGCAATCTCTCCACATGCATTTTTTTAATATTTTTTTTTATAAAAACCATTAAAAAACCCAGCCATGATTCACCTTGTGCCTGAGATGGAGGAAGGGTCGACATTAAAGATGTACGTCACTCTCTCTCGTTGGCAGCTGGCAAATGAAGAAGCAGCAGTAGTGAAAAGTGGAACCAAAGAGGTGATTTGTTATCCCTTCCAGCCTTGACTTCTAGATGAGAGCAGAGAAGCATTTAGAGAAATGAGACCGGCTCACGCACTGCACCGCCATCTTCTCATATGCTACATCTCGATCAAAGCACGGGGGCAAAACACCACACATGCATCATGGGCCCGGGCACTGTTATACGTGGGCTTGAGACAAGATACTCATGATGCACGGCGCGATTTTGATCCGTCTGGCTAAGTTGTCCCTCTCTAAAACTTTCTCTCTTTTTTTAAAGGTCACCGCAGATGGGTTTCTGCCTCTCAGGTCTTGATTAATAATAATATAAAAAAATTTGCTAAATCTGTATCTCCGTGGACAACTCGTCGGTGTGAGTGCGCTGTATCATAAAACCGCTTAATTATGTCTGCCTGTATTAAATGAAGAAGAAAAAAAAAGATATATCATGTTTGGTTTATGGGCATGGAGGCATATGCAGGGTGTGATGGGGTCAGTGCGCTGCAGTAAAGCCTTTATTAGGTAGAGTTGAGTTCATTACGCCAGCTGCGTATTTCCCTGCCTGCACATGTTAGATAAACCTCCAGCCATCAGGAGCCGCGTCCCAGTGCCATCACCTCCAGAGCCTGAAAGAATTGATTCAGGCAATAAAACGACAGTTCTTCTGTAATATATGGATGGCCTTTAATTTGAGAGCCCGTCAGAACCCAGAGCGGGGCTTGTTTGAGCCTTATTTACACTCCCATGATGAAGCGTCCGGGCGTATCGCCTCTGTTTTTAAAGCACCACGAGGCTCAGTAATCCTCGGAGGACTCGGGAAGAGCGTGTGAAGAGTTCAGCGACCCCGCACTTGAGTCAAAAGACTCGATAAACAGGAATGCACATGGCAAATGAAGAGTTCCAGCGAGCTCTGAAGGCTCCAAATGTGAATAAAATGCCCAGAGGAGTGGAAAGAGAATAGGGAGAAAAGTTTAGCTGTCCCAAGAACCCGCGTTTGTAATTTACACTCAAGTTCAATCACACTCAAGTGACAAAACCGAATCCTTATTCTTTCTCTTTTTTTTTTTTTTTTGACCTTGCGATTTTCCATTTTAACATGTCAAATTTATTGAGCACAGGATTTTACGTGTCAGACGAGCCCTGCACTAAGCGATCCGTCGTTATTTATGATCCCGCAGTTAACATGCTGTTTGTTAAATCCAGTTCTAAAGGCGATTACCTTTACAAGCGCACTCATCAATCAGACCACTCGCACAGTGACCTGCAAAACGGCCTAATTAAGTTAGCCTAATTAACTTAATTAAGTGCCTCAGTCTGGCTGCTTTACTGTTGGATGGAAAATTGAAAGAGAAAATGGAGATCATTACTCATCGGCCTGGGCGCCGTTCGCTCGGCATCTTGATGTGGATGGAAAAGAATGATCCGAGTTTTTAAAAAATGTACGTACCGTCATTATTACCGGCATAATGCATTTGTGTGTGTTAAGTGTTCTATAATTTCTAGTGGTAAATGTCAGCAGAAAATGAATACGAAGCCATTTATGTTGAACTATTTAATTAACTTTTTTATATTTGAGCACTGAAAGCGCTACTGTACCTGTAGGTTGCAGTCGGTCCGTTCTGTGGAACAGAAACAGACTGTAGTGAAGTGCTGTCATTGTGTTTTCAGTAGATCTTGTTACTACAGTAGATCTTTGTTTATATCTCTGGAAACAAATTGTTGTGACAGTAAGAAATGAGGTCCGTGGGTCGTGAAATAAATGACAGAGAACCGCCATCATTTTTTATCTATATTTATTACAAAAGCTTGAGAATTAGCATTAGGATGAGTTAAACAATACTGTAAGTGAGCTTTTCCATCTAAAAACTAGATCATCCTCCAAAACGAAAGAGTCCAGGCTGGTATTAAAGGCACAATTATACAGTACATGTCCAATGCACAGTGTACCTGAACCATCATTCACATATGATGGACTCCATGTATTTTGAACTGTACACATCCTGATCCATCCAGATTTAATCCTGCCTTTCCTGCTACAATATAACCTCCACTCTTTTAGATGAGGGTTTCCACTAGAATGTGAAACGTGGCTATAGGGATTTGTGATCATTCAGCCAGAAGAGCATTGATATCAGGCACTGATATTGGGCGAGCAGGCCTGAGGTGCAGTCTAAGGTGTGTCCTGGGGTTCAGGTCAGAGATTTGGGGTGCTGGTCAGTTGAGTTCTTAAACATAAACCTTGGCAACCCATGTCTTTAATGACTATATTTTATGCATTAGTGATGCTGGAAAAGATTTGCTTCTTAGTTTGGCCGTGAAAGAAAATGGTAATGATTTGGGATGGAATTTGTGTGCTTAGCAACAGTTTGGAGAAGAACCACATGTGGGCCACGTTTGGCCTGAAAATTGACAGCGAACAGAATTACACAGTGTTACAATATATATGACAACAAAGCTCAAAGATTACTCACTAAGAACTTTTTCAAACCACTTATCCAGTACAGGATTGTAGAAGGCCTGGAGCTGTTACTGTAACAAGAGACTCTGGGCACTAGGCTGGATACACTCTGGATGGGATGTCAGTTCATGACATGGCACAAGCACGTACACACTACAGTCAATTGGGAAACACCAGTTAGATTACTCTGCATGTCTTTGGACTGTGGGAGGAAACTGGAGTACCCGGAGAAAATCCACCAAGCACAGGACGAACATGCAAACTCCTTGCACACAGACCCAAAGGTAGGACTTGAACCCTCAACCCTGGAGCTGTGAGGCCACAGTGCTAAGTACTATGCTACCCTGCCACCACTCAAACACCAGCCTAGAGCAAAAGAGTACAAAAAATCTGTAGATTTCAAGACATCCTCTATTTATACTGTTCTATGTGATGATGTCATCTCCGATCTGCTAATCCTTGCATTGAATCTGGTTTTATTATCAGATATCCTAAAAGTTTAACAAAGTGACACAGAGGGAGCCGAAATACATTCACCAAGCCGTTGTTTCTGCTCTTTAGTCAACTTTCTCATCTGTTACCCTGTACACTCCATCTCTTTCCAGACGCAAGTTTTAAGGTCGAAATGAATAAAGTTTGCTCTAAAAGCTCTTGAAGTCAAGGGCAATAGGACTCCGGAGTCCCACAGTGGAGGGTGTTCGTCTTTTGCTTGTTGCACTCCTGACCACGATGTTGACTAAAGGTTAGTGTAATTTAGAAAGGCAGTAAAGGACCTTCGGGGACCTGTCCATAGGGTGATAGCTCCGGGTTCAAACGGCGGCCCTCTGCGTTTCACTAGACACTAGGAGTTTATGAAGATGGAGGGAAAATCAATGCAGCCGCGTCACCTCTATCACTTTAACTAGGCGAGCCATACGCCTTCCTCCTCTCTCGGGGGCCAATTTGTGGAGTAAACAAGAGTGAAGGTGATGGTCCTGCCCCATTACTCAGCCCTGAATAGATTTTAATAAGCCTACAATGGTGGTCTCATATACACGGTTGTACTGAGAAATGGATCAGTCATGCGCAGGCCAAAACCTACAGCAGATGCAAGCTTGGACCAGTGGATGAAAAGTTCATGTTCTGTCCGGGACTTTACTGTTACAGTATATAGTGGCCTTCAACCGTCTGGATGTGAAGATGTGTTGCGAGAAAACAGCACACCGAGGCTCAGACATGAACGAGAAAAGATTACAATGACTGTCCTATATTAATTTATTCCCACCACCGCCACCGCAAGCTGACTTTAACTACTTATTTATTAAATATATATATGGAAGCTGCAAATGTAAGCATTATACAGTACCATGAGCAGGAGTGTATTACAGTGATTTTCAAAACGGTAAAGGTGAAGGTGTTCTTAGGCATGACTGTAAGCTACTTAAAAAGAGGAAGGATGTACGAGGTGAAAGTTTCACATTTCTGTCGAGTGGTTTACTTTCTGCTGACTTTATTTAGGTGAACTTGGTGAACCTGCAAAAATAAAAAATGATGGTCCGCGGAAAACGAATGCGGTGCTCGTGTCTTGCGGGTGTTTTGAATGCACATCCTGTTGACTTTTGGTCATATCGTGTAGCTGAAAATAACCGACAACGTATATAACTCATGGCACAATGATATATAGTACACAATGCTCAAAGATTATTCATACACTATCCAGTACCACTACTATTGCAGAAGACTCTGGGCCTATCCCAGGAGACTCGGGGCACAGTCCATAGGGGTGCGTGTTTTTAATTGATTATTAAGTAGCAGTCTTGACAAAATTGTGCTCTGGTGTTTCACCAGTGTTTGTGCTCATTATTTCTATACACTCACTGTCGGGTAATTTCAATTCTGTTTCTCTTAACAGTGGACATTGTCACAAAGCATCTTTACAGCAAAGGTTAAGAGCTTCACTGAATGTTCACCTCCAAATATCAGAATGGACGAGGAAAGGAAGTGTAAATTCTCTAGTCGTTGGTTGTTATTGCCAGGTGGGCTGGTGAGAATTTCACACACGGCAATCGCTAGAGTTTACACTCAATGGTATGAAAAAAAACAAAAACATGAGGTGTGAGCAGCAGTTCTGTGGGTTGAAGCACCATGTCGATAGGAGAGATCAGAGGAGAGTGACCAGATTGGTTTGATCTGCAACGAAGCATCAAGTACCTCATATAAATTACTTTGTACACACGTGGTGAGCAGAAAAGCATGGCACTACAGGACTGGAACAAGGTGTGGATACATTGACTATGTAAATATTTTGATTGGTATGTTCATCTCCAATGATGGTGGTGCAATGAGACTTTTGCCCAAAGCAGATTGAATCGGATCATAAAACGTGGGGGAATTCATTAAATGGGAACGTAATAAAAATGGTGCTCACCGAAATGGCCTGCCATTGTAGCACAACTGCTTTGCATGTAAAACATCCTGGGGCTCTCTGACCGTAAAAGAATGAGATGGCAGCATAAGAATTTTTTTCAGCGAAGTTTGTCTGGTTGTTGGTCAGGGTTAGTGTCTAGGAGTAGTTGCTTCATAATTTGTTGCTTTTTTTCAGACGGGAACTCAACAAATGACACCATGGAGCAAATACATCAACACAATCCACACAAGTTGATATATTTACAGTACTGTGCAAAATCTTAGGCACCTTCTTTTTTTTGGGGTAGGGGGGGGTGCATAGAAACATTTCCAACATTAGTATTCCAGCTAAAATCAGGGGAGTGGTGGCTCAGATGGTCATGGCTATGGTTCTAGCCTTGGCTTCAATGGTTTCCCCACCCGATACTACCCAGCCACTGCATGTATTACTGGTCCCAAGGCGGGTTAGATAAATGGGAGGGTTGCCAAGTTGTGTGCGGATCAGATGGTCCGCTGTGGCGACCCCTTGATGGGAGCAGCCGAAAGAAAGGTTAGTATTCCAGCAGAAAAACTGTGTCTTACAGGAGGAAGGTATCTCTGGGCCAGAAAAGAAAGCAGCATATTATGTAAAAGACCATTTTTTTAAATAAAATAAAATAAAAAGCTTCTGGGTGTTGCATGCATTAACAAAAAAGAAACAGGTGTGACCTGTCCTGTGGCAGTGTCTGGGTCTGCAGGATGTTCAGTAGAACTAAGCAGCTAATTTGCTTTGCTTAAAATAATTCACAAATTGTACCCAAGACGATATATTTTTAAGCAAAGGGTTGTCGCACCAATTATTTACTTTGTTTCATTAATTTTCTCTTTACTGCTTTTTATAGTACTCTTGAGAGGGTAGAAAGTTTTTTTTTTTAAAGATTTTCTTGTTCTACAGCAGTTATTTGCATCTGCGTACAACTTTTTTACAGTAGTTTAGGTAAACCGCATCGTTCCAGACATAATGCTCAAAACATTGAAACTTGAGGTGGACGGCCCGCACCATCAGATCATCACATCGGGTTCAACAAGAATCTCAAGACTAGCATGAATCCAAACTGGACAGTTGGGTATTTTAACGTTGCAAATCAGGTTGTAACCAGTCTTCATTTGTGCATCCATTTATATTTTACCGAAAGGCTTTATTTTCCTCTTCACTCCAGCACACACATCTTCATATAGAGACACGGAGTTACGAATGCATCTGTACTGGAGGGTATCTCTCAGCTGCTATAAATCTTGTTAATGAGGGTCGGGGGACTGCTATCTGCTCGTCATGGATGAAATGCACTCTTTTTCTTTCAGAATGTAAGGGTTCTTCTGGAACCTCGCGTAGTTCCTTCACAAACTCCCACCTCCTCAAAACTCCTCAGTAGTTAAATGGCGTTTTCACCTGTATTGTGAGCAGTGCATTCACACAGCTTTGCTCATGCCAACATGACTGACCTCAAAATAATATCAGAATAAATGAAACATATTTTTCACTTTTTTTGATCTACAAATATGCTCAACTATTGAAGCTGGGATACTTTCTTTCTTTTTTTTCTTCTTCTTTTTTTTTTTTTTTACGAAAATTACGTAAAATGCTTTTATGTCACAGGGTGGATGTGGTGGAGTCATGTGACTACATAGACAGTACTGTATGTTTTTAAGGGGAACAGAACATGAACACATATGTTTTACTGAATTTAAGAAAAGTATTAACAGAAGTTTAAATAACAATATTGGTGTATATATATATATATATATATATATATATATAGTTGAAATAGGGCAAGCAGGGCAATTAATCGAAAAATGTATTAAAATCAATATTCCAATACCAATATTGTTTTATATATATATATATATCAGTGGCTGCTAGCTGCCAGCTAGGCTGCTAGCTTTTGAAACAGGGGAAGCTCATATTAGGCCTTCATCATAAAATTCATTGTTATTTGTACATAAATTCTGGCTAGTTTCCCCTTCCACGAGCTACTTTAATTATATG
>JAQMYK010000021.1:9248624-9263310 GCA_030014345.1 Clarias buthupogon
TGCACTTTTATGTTTTTAAACAACAATATGTGATAAGAAACTTATTACAAAAGTGCTAGCTGTAGCATTGTTGTTGCTATAGTAACCATGCCAGAGATGCAAGATTTCTCAGCCAGATTTCTCTGTGCTGAGTGAGAAACTCAAAGAGAGACAGAGAGAGAGAGATCAGTCATCTGCTGTGTGAACAGCTCTTAAACCCATAAACATGTTTTCTGCCTTTAAATTCATCCACCTTAATAGCCATTATGGACTCCATCGGCGATTTCTAATACAGTCGTCGATCAGTGCAAAGTAATCAGATTCCGAGGCATTAACAAAGAAAAGTGAAGTAAGTGGCATGGAAACTTGGGGCAATGTGCATTTCTTGTGAAGGATCACTCTGCCAGAAAAGAGATGTGACCGTACATGTGCGCCTCAGTTTTACAATATCTAAATCCGGTAGATATTGGCAGAAGCACAACCCAGGACTGGATTGTAACAAAAGCAAAACATTTCCCTAATTAATCAACAATCATGCATAGTAGTGCAGTACTACAGACACCAAATACAAATTTTTTTTTCCACTTATTACCACAACATTGGTTTTTACAATAGTAATGCAGTCGAAGGGACCAGACGCCTAATTAGGGGCAAGATCGGCCAGAGTGTTGGTTACAGTACATTTCTCTATGATGTGCTACGTACGTGTGTCATCCACAGCTAAGGAAAATCAGACGACTGTAGGGTCTGGCCAATCATACACCAACACATGCTTGGTCTCTGCAAAGTCTCCTACTTCAAACAGAACAACTTAAACTAACATGCTGCGATTTTTTTACCTAATAACACTCACTTTGAGTTTTTATCAACACAAACTTAAACAGGATTATTTATGATCCATAAAAAATAATAATAATTAATAAATAAAAATACAAGGTTATATCGCTGGCACAATTTAAGTTTCATTGTCTGTGTGGCACTCGAAAGCCCCAAAAAGAAAGTTTCACACATAACTGATTACTGCTAATTCACCCCAAAGATGATACAAACTTGCAGGATTAAATAAGATCATGGGAGAGGATAAAGACGTATTTAGAAATAGAAAAAAAAAAAGAAGATGCTGGGTTTTGAATGCAACAAAGCAAGTGCAACAATTCTCAGAAGAACTCTGGGGGGTTTTGCAGAATTGTTCAGTAAAACTTACAGTACTAGCTAATTCCCTTATATGAAAAAAAAAAAGGTTTTTCAAAGCACCAGATACTGACCGTTTTATTAATTTTTGTTTCATTATCTTTTGCAAAGTACTATAAGATGTAAAACGAGTGAAAACGAGGGAACGAAAAGAAGCAAACATGGACTTTAGACGGTTTTATCCTTCACCTGCTTTGATTTGTAAAGAGAATGTGTACTGAACAAACAGTGATCGACACAGACACACTCCCACACCAAAACACACACACACACACACACACACACACACACTGTGTTTAGTCACATAATAGTGTTTAGTCCTCTTACCAAGTGACTCACTCACACAAGTGCAGAGAAAATAGACACACATGATCCAAGAGTGCAAGTTCCCAAGAGGTTCACAGTTCCAGTTACACGAATGGGTGTGTGTGTGTGTGTGTGTCTAACACTTCCCAGCATGCTCTGCCTTTAGACGGCAACAGGCACAGTCATCAGATTGAAAATCGATGCACATAACTTAAAAAAACAAAAACAAAAAACACTCTGTTTTTAGTACAAACTTTGATAAAGACTTATTTTCTAAAATAAAACAGTAATTAAACTTTTAATAAAATAGACATTTATTCTGCTTTGCCTTTACATTCACTGCCATATGGTTTCATGAAGCGAGAAATATACCAAGTACAGAAGATGAGACCGTCATGCATCTCCAAATCATAAAGCCTTCAATACTCAATTCAGCATGAAAAGCATAAATAATAAAGGGAAGCAAACATCTAAATTATGTAAACACAGGCTGCCTATTTACAATCAAGCTAAGCACAACAGAGCGAAACGACTGCAACTCCATGATAATCACAATACAACAGTAACATCCGAGTGCAATTTCAAGTCAAAAAGTTTAACATGTGTCCACATGTTTCACTGTTTTTTTTTTTTAATTCACAGTAGGTTTTGATGAATTATGTAGATATAATTCATAATTAAATTAATTATGTTTTGTTTTATCTACGTAATTCATCAAAACCTACTGTGAAAAAAAAAATTGTGAAACATGTGGAGACGATTAACGGTAATCAATAAAAAAAATTTTAAAAAGACAAATCTGCTCTATTTTAAAAACCACACCATATATTCAAATCAGATGGAAACTCATCTATTTTTATCAGCATGTACTTGGAATTACTTGTAAAAAAAAAAAATTCCATTGGCAAACTCTTACCCCTTTGAAGGTGAATGCTTACTAATACATTTCAGGCCGCATTCAGGGTTAAAGCAAGTTTAGTCTCAAATTAGATAAATATTTACACAGAAAAAGTTACACGTGCACAATAATTCAGTCTCATCCATGACTGGTTAGATGCATTACTAAATACTAAATGCTGAGCAAGTCAGTACCCCTTCCTCACAGTGGATAAGGGCACAGACTAGTGAGATTTCACGTCTCCTTATGTTACCCCCATGTGAGGCAAATATTTGCAGAAGGATTCTATTTATTCTGATGAGAAAAATCAGAACAACATTGTTACTTCCAAAACACTATATTGGTACAGATTTTTTTTTATGTTAAACATATAATAAAGAAAATGTGTGTGCCAAAGAAACCACTTCTGAAGTGTATAGAACTTGTAACTGACCAATATAAACTGCACAAATGGCCATTTTTCAGCATTATACTGTCTCACTTCAAACAATAATTTAATTGCTTACATTGTTTTTTTGGTAAAAGCTTAAAAAGCAAAAACATTGTAGTGTCTGTAACCATGTCAAATTCATGTTGCAGTATCTTGTATCTTCATTTTGCCTTTTAGAATAATACACGTTTTCAGGTTTATGTGTTTTCATGTGAAATCTAAATTGGCCAAGCTTCATCTGAATAACAATTAAGAATTGAATAAAAATGTTTTGAAAAAAGTTACGAACACTATATAAGATGGGTGTGAAGTTGTTCTTAGCAAATCAGTTTCTTTTTATCTGATACAAATATAAATGTTTGTGCAAATTTACAAAAACAAAGCATGGATCAGGAGATGAGAGAAAAAATGGTGTTATATGATCCTATCGGAAAATTAACTTTTTCACCTAGGTGAGACACTTTTTAAATCACACTTGCAATCATGTGGTTATCTGCAAGGCTGTGGTTAACTGCAGTATACACGAGGGGCAACTGGGTCAAACCAGAATAACAGAACACAGTTATGCGAGTAAAAACTCAATCTATTTCTCTATATAATCTCCTGCTACACTAATGCACTCATCTCGACATTTCACTAATGCTTGGAGACCATCAAGGTAGGAAGTTTTCCCAGTACGCCAGAGACATGATCGGGCTGCCTGTTTCATATATAAAATGCTGGCCTCACAGAGACCCCTTTAATGGCCGTTTGCACCGTTTAAATGTTGGAACGCAGCTAAGAGTCTCGTCATCAAATCGAAGTGTTCTGTAAATGTCAATCAGTTTTACATCTTCACTTATTAGAAATAACTTCCCAGGTGCCAGTTTGATTTGAACACCCCTTATATTATATTCAGTAGAACTGTACTACTGCTTATGCGACATTGCATGAATAATTCGCAATTCTGAGCTGTTAAATGAATAAATACTGCCAATGTCAGGTTAATTCTGATGCAATATTCTTACACACCAAGTTGATTAATCTGACCAGGCTCTAATCTGATAGATATGTCCTTAAATCACACACGTACATATATTTATTGGCATTTGGTTGGTGTTTTGAGCATATTTCCAGCCCAAAATCTATCTTTCTGCAAGATATCTTGTATTTAAACTCATGTTTGATTCTAGCTGACTGTTTGAAGTCTAATTTCAGAATTGAGCATAACTTAAACATCGCCTGTTTTACTGAAGCCCCACAATGTTTTCCTAACTCTCATGTAACTTAACTGTATGCCACATATGTTTCGGGGATATCAACGTGCTTGATTCCATAAATAAATGGAATGCTCCTCCCTGCTCATAGACTCCGAATAGAACCTTAACTCAATTAACAAAAAGTCTGTAATTCTTTTTATAGCAAGCAGTATTAAAGGTTAATCCAAATAACAATCACTTATTCATGGCTTCCAGATTGAAAGGCTTGTTAAATACACTGTAAAATATGCATGACCTGTAATTCTTTTTATCAAGTTAATTAAAAATAGAATTCTGATTAACCAGTAAAATGCCTGCAAGTATTAGTCATTTTAACTGTTTACAGTGAATGAGAAGCCCCATGTCCATACACTGGCAATTCTCGTTACAGTCTCGACGTGTCCACTCCTAATCCTGAAGGTTTACCTCAGCTGTAGATTGAGGTCTCCATAAAAACAGAATAATGCAAATGAGCTAGTTGTATCTAGCAGAAAATGTTAACAGTAAAACCACTTCCTTCTGTGTGTTTTTTTTTCCTAATCACTGTTTCACTTCCATTTTTCGAAGAACCGCACACAGCTGAGGAGCTGTAAAAGAGGAAGTGCAAGCAGCAGAAAAACAAAACTAAACTAAAATGTAGCAAGCAACGTCTCACATGTCGACATGGGCTATATGACTAAACACTTGTGCACACTTGACCATACCCTTATGCAAGTCATCTTCAAACTAATGTCTGTGTAATGCTACAGTATGTCATACAATTTACTTTCACTGAAACCTAGAGGCCCAAACCTTTTCCAACACAACATGCTCCTGTGCACGAAGCAAGCTCCATGAAGATATGATTTCTTCATGTCTAGGGTAGGGTGGAAGCATTAGAATGCCCTGCACAGAACCCGATCCCATTTAACACCCTCAGGATGAACTGGAACTCTGACCCAGTCAGACCCCCCACAATCAACATTGAGCTCACTAATGCACTTGTAGTTGAACGAACACAAATTCCCACATCCACTCACCAAAATCTAGTGGAATTCCGTCTCAGAAGAGTGATGGGTTTTATAAGATGACTAGAGCTTGAATCAAAAGTTCGATAATAATATCATCATCATATGGATGTGATGGGGAGGTGCTCACATACATCGAAGCTCAATCACAATTCACAATGCTGCTGCTTACTCAAAAGTGTACAGTAATACCCCTATCTCACCTATGCGGTTTCGCGTGGTGGCCATAAGTACGGTTCATCATGATTCACAGCGAGTTTTTGGCGCTGTGAGTACGTTTCATCTTTCCGCGCCACGGTGCCTAACTCCGCATCTCACCATGAGTCAAACCGCATAGGTGAGATAGGGGTATAAGCTGCGACATATTTAAAACCCTGTGATGAATTTGGTCTTCCTTGAGACGCCAGGCCAAAGCATTGCTGGAAATACGATTTGTGTCAACAACCAATTCACTGTTAACCTTGAGAAAGACTCCTCCTACTTTTCCTACGTACAGTTATGTGATGGGAGAGCAACACTCAGCTGGAATTCGGATAACTCTGAGCTTGTGCTTATTGCTGAGTTTTCTGTTTGCCAGAGAACTGTTATTACTGTTATGACCTTTGGTCAATGGTTTGTTTTGGCCAAAGGCAGGAATGTGCCATTACACATACTGTATACTTTGGAGTATTTCCCACATATAGATTATACTTGGGTAGGCCACTCAAGTATATTGACCGCCACCCAATAACATTTGCGCATCCTTTTTAAATTACTGTGCATCAGAATAAACATGTACAGGAGCGGTAGTGTGACGTACTGATAGCCAGTAAAGTTAAATCTCAAGCAGCACGAATCCGTGCAGCAGCACAGCACTGGGCCATTTTAAAAGTTGCATATAGAGTGCGGTGTGTGTGTTAACGGAGAGGCTTCAGACATCATGTCCATTTGGTCTTTCTGATGTCATGTAGAACCAAGGATATCATTAATTATAAAACACGCAAGTTGCATTGAACCCAGAATATGTGAAAGACATTACAAAAATGCAGAACTAAAATGTGCGCATTATTATTATTACAATTATTATTATTAATATTTGGTCACATAAACGAACAAAAACAACAATAAAAATATGTGATCTTAGGAATCTGAGGCATTTATTTGCATGTGATCGAGTTTTATTTTTTTATTATTGTTTTAAGTCATGTTTGTATAGTTGGGTAAAAGTACTCTGTACTGCACAATCTTGTGCTAAAACACATAACGATAATGCTATAAAGCCCTATACATAAAACGCCGGCCCATTCTACGGGCTAAAAATATACTTACCACTGCAAGTATATTTTAGACCTGTGGGAAACACTACTGTGTGTGTGTGTCTGTCTATTTCTTTCTTCTGCACTGTCTCCTTAATATCTGGGGCAATCTGATATGTGGTATTAATTATGGTAGCAAATACATACAACTCATTACCAGCATGTGGTTCTGTGTTTTTGGCCCATGAAATCCTAAACTAAAGTTTGTTTGATTAAAAAATTATAATAAATTAATTAATTAATTAATTAATTTAAATTTAAAAAAAAAGTAGAGAAGTTTCACAAGTAAAAATATCGCTGCCAATAGCAATGACAGGAGAGGAGGCCAACAAGAAGAATAATTTCCTTCTTATACATAGTTTACGTACATGTTTTGCTTTCGTGTAGACGTCTGGCTTAGAAGAGACAGACACAGTGATCTGTGCAGCTCCTCGTATCTCACATACACACCACCATGACACGTCTTGCTAATGAGGTTAGGAGTGAATAAAAGCTGTAGTGCCAGAAGAGAGGTGTGAGAAATAATACAACTGTAAAGCTTGGGGCAAACCCAGAACGGTGATTCAGAACACACAATGTGTTACTCTGCCTGTGTAGGACTACAGCTGGGAACAACTGGATCTGGTGCACAACAGAACGTTAAGAGCCTTGAATGGAACTGAAGAGAATTCCTTCAGGACTGCAGAACGGCAACATTTCACCACCTTAGATGCAAACTTATAAATGAAAAGTTAAATTAAAAGGATTTATTTTTTTTAGTCAGTGTAGCGATACATGAATCATCACACAAGAACTGTGTTGTTTCTGTGTTTTTTCTCTTACAACCAGCTTCTGTTTGTAAGAGAAACAACAGAAATGTTGCAGAACGCTGCTTCACAATGGTAAATCAACAGGACAAGAAGCATTTGCATTCTGCAAATGAAGCATTCGTCTCCCGCATTCTTTTACTGCAAACTGTTACTTAGATATCAAAAATCCTTTAAAATGTACATAGACGATCACTTTAAAGAATTACTGCAATGTTTCTGGAATTGTATATGTATATTGAAATGTAGAAGATGTAAATATTCTGAGTAGTTAGATGATCACTGACATAACTCTGATAGTTCATGGCAGATAACTGAACCCAGATGCCTTCGTTCCTCATGTATTAAACCCAAATAAATCTCTCTCCTCTACATAAATACTAAAGCACAGCTGAGACTTTTCAAAACTGCTTTTCCCCTGCTGCAGCTGGCTGCAGAACTGTCCTCGACGTAGCATTTCTGAAGGACGTACAGCCTGGAACACTGTGTACAGAAGTGCTCACTGCCTCATCAGCTACTGTTGTACATGCGCTATTCTAGAGCTGAGACGGTGCAGGGCTCAGCTCTGCCCACACCTTAACAGAGGACTTTACTCAGTCCACCCTGAGCAGATTACATCAGACTGACAACGAAGCTTCGGGTTGTAAGAGAAACAACAGAACTGTTGCAGAACACTGCTTCACAATGGTAAATCAACAGGATGTGGGTATGTGACTGGGGGAAGCCACAATGTAGACAGAATCATGTATCGTGCTTTGCGTAAATATTCACACCCTTGAGCTCTCCAATATTTCATAGAATTACTGAACAGATTTAATTTGGATGCGTCATGAATACTTATGCAATTACAGCTCACATGCCTGAATGGTAATCATAAATAACACTGAATAAGATTATATTACTTAGTCTTATTGATTGAAAAGCCCTGATACTGATCAAATTCTCTCAAAGCCAACCAAATACGCATCAAAAGCTACTGTACACATATGAGACATATAAGACAAGACAGAAGTATGAAATAAATGTAAATTGCCATAGACTGTATGCATTTTTAAAAAATTCAAAAATTCATTCACAACGATAAGTGGGCCCAAGCACCTTGCGCCATTTCCCACTAGGCACATCAGAAAGACAGCGGGCACACTCATTTAAGTCAGTCAATGTGATGTCACTCAAAATGATATTGCACAGAAAGTTATTAACCACATTTCAGCCCCCAAAAAGTCCCAGATCATCACACCGTCATGCAATGTAACGTCACTTCGCAATGTTATGAGCCACTTTTCGGCATAAGTTTAAGCCATCATCACGGCTGACCCGTTTGAGATCAAAAATCCCTCCAAAATTTTACATCCTCAACGTCTTGAGATCACACCGGCCCAGTTAGCTGGCAATCGTAAAAATTCCCTAGAAGGAGTACATCAAAAACCATAGGGTGTGCTTTGCAAACGGTCCAAAATAACTGACTTTCAGTTAAATAGAGCCCATGAGATGCAAGGTGAAAGTTGTTCAGCTCAATGAGATCTAAATGTGTCCCAGGTTTCGTATGTATACGTGCAAGTGTGTATGATCACTGCAGCAAAATCTCAGGAGTCGTAATGGCAGCAGACTTCAACCTGTGTGCTGATTTTCATGACCTTTTGAGCATGTTAACACCGCCACAAAGTCCTGGATGACAAGCGGAAAAATCCTGAGAAGAACAAGAGGGCTGATTTCATAGTGCTTGGGCCCTAATACAATGAACAAAAACTGTGACATCACCCACAAGTTTTTCTAAAGAGCTATTTAGAACCTCACCTGGCTTTAAGACGCCAGGAAGATGAGGGAAAATGAGACCTATATTTGGCGGTAATGTAAACAAGCTACTGGATTCGCTCTGGTCATCACCATCCTGGCTGTGATGCCACCTGAATTCTGGCTAATCCATAATTGGACAAATTAGGAGAACAAACAGAGCTTGTCTGTTTTATGGAAACATCTACTTACTTGAATTACCACAAACTACCTAAATTTTCTTTAGCTTAGCCTGTTAGTACAATCGACCCAAGAGAATCAAGTTTATTACCCAAGTATGTACATATTTTGGCCAAGTAGGAACAGTATGTGTATGTGTAAACATGTACATTATACATACATACATAAATATATAAATTCTATATGTGGCACTGCTAGTGTTTGCACAGTTAGACAGCATCATCAACTTCCGTCATATACTGTACTGCCGTTCCTCACTGAAAACAACAGTAGGCATCATCATCTGTTTGTTTTTTAGTGGAAAGTTGCACCTCACTCAGCAATGAATATGGCAGGCAAGTTTGTGACAGAAGTAAGAGCTGTGTCAGGAGTGTGAGGAGCGACAGCAAGTTGACTGCACACTCCATTCACAGATAATGTAGCACACAGGCGTCAGGATCTGCACGCGTGCGTAGCCACGACTTGCAACTGGTTATCCTAAAATAAGGATAAGAAGTCTACAATGTCTACACACAGGCTGACCCATGTTGTCCAATCCAATAGAAGCACTAGTATTGATCAAATCGATGAAAAGGTTAATGCTGGTTGTCATAGAAAGGTGTCAGAACACACAGTGCATCACTGTTATGGTGGCAAAAAGAGATGGTGGGGGGGGACCTACGAAATATTAAGCAGGTGTTCATAATAGAATTTGATTTGAGGGGTTTTCTGTTTTTTTTTTTTTTGTACTAGGCTGCAATCGTGTTTCTTTCTGTTGAAAAGTTAGCCTTTTTAACATGAGGAACATTTGAGGAACTGCACGTCTTGGTACTTCCACGCCGGACACGAATTTATGCAATGTTTAAAAAGAAAGGGTTTGAAAACAAAGGGTTTAATGTCTCTGTTTTCAGAATCTGTTTTTTTTTTTTTCATCTCAGTATCAGGCACGTTTCTTACTCAAATATTATCGCGTGCCCCAGTCAAGTGACTAAAGTATGGTATAAAAGAAAAAGGCATATTACTTACAAATCATTTTTATTTAACACATTTATTTCGAAGGGACTCACTTTTCGGGCCTAGTGGCCATTCGAGGAACTGAACGTTTTGGCACTTCCGCGTTGGACTCGAATTTATGCCATGTGCATTAAAATCATTAAAAGCATAAGATGATAACATCAACCTTTCAACCTATAGTGATAAAGAAAAGACGTGAAGCTCTTTCGTTTTAGTCATGTTTTTACTCATATTAAAAAAAGATCCCCGTCACGTGACTAAGCTTGGTATTTTAATGGCATATTAAATACAAATCAAATGTTATTTCGTTTTTAACACATTTATCTGAAGAAGAAAAATCATGTTTACTTAGTAGTTTAATTTTAAAAAAAGTTTAAACATTAAAAATCTGAAATAAATGATAATTTTTTGTGACTATCTGAGGTAAAAACCCAAGCTGTTTATCTTTAAGGCACCACTCCTCTGTGGTTCTCTAGTCTCCCAAGTTCACCACCAAAAGGCCTAAATCTGATTATGTGATTAGAGCAGACTGTAAGTGTGTGAACTTGACGCTGAGTGGAGAGAGAGAGTGTGTGTTTGAGAAGGTTAAGAGTGTGTGATGTGAGGCAGATTCACCTTTAGCTCGACAGTCAGCGCAGAACTTGTTTTCCTCCCGCGCGAGCAGTGATGAGAGCAGCGTCTGATAACGGTCAACATCTTTCACCGCCTTCCCCGTCATTTCTGCACCTTTACACACCTTTTATTCTTCTCTTCACGGCGCCTTCTGATATAAATATTAAAAATAAAAAAACAGACTATTTTCAGAGAAATATCGTGTGGAGGAAACGCGGCGATAAGCGAACTAAACCGGACGTTATATACGTTAAATTTCAGATTTAAACGCCACCGGCTAAGCGCGCGAGGCTTAGCTGTTGTTAACCGCCTAGCTTCTCAACTCACAAAATAAATTTTAATTTGACAAATTTACAAATAAACACCTTCGTTTTCGCTTTCTTTCTCTCTTTTTTTAAACTAATGTATATTTACTCCTCAGTTTCCAAACGCACCGACCACTCACTCACTTCAGCGTTCTCCTCCTCCTCTACCCGTATTCCGACTAAATCCCGCCTCCACCATTAAGACTGGCTTATAAAATACGCCCCCAGCAGCCTTCAATAGAATTGACAGTTATCAAGCCAATCGTAACACGGACCACAAACAGTACTATCCAATCCTAACACACAAGGAAGCATTTGTCTGAAAACGGATAGGGAGAGAAATAAACGCCTATTTCACGCTGGTACCGGTATCCTGCTTCCGCCGTCACTGTGCTCGAGAGCCGCCCTTCACATCATTACACACACTTCAAGCATCCTGCAGTGTTTGTCTTCTTTTTTAGCGTTAATTATATACAAATGAATACCGAAACCGATCAGTCATTATACAGGACACGTCCAATAACGTGTGGAGCTTAATAAAGTAATTAAATAACTGCCTTAAACAGTTTATGTCTAAAATGTGGGAAGTGGCTCCACCTGGTGGGCAATGCGGCAGTGCAGCTTATTTTTATTTAATTTTTTTTTTACCTCGATTAATCCACAATTTATGTATGTATGTCTAGATAGATAGATAGATAGATAGATAGATAGATAGATAGAAGAATGTTAAAGGTAAGATAAAATAAAAAAAATCACAATGAGAAAAAAAGGTAAAAATAAAATAAATAAATAGAAAAAGAAAAAATAGAAAAGAAAAAAAAACATAAACATACCTTCAACCAAATAAATAAATGGATAAAATGCATCAGGAAGGGCATCCAGTGTAAAACCTGTGCCAATCTTGTATGTGCGGACCAGGTGGTCCGCTGTGGCGACCCCTTGCTGGGAGCAGCTAGGGGAGACCAAGAACAACTGAGACACAGACTTTTGTATGGCATATTGTATTTTGTATAGAAGTATCTCTAGTATCAAAAGCCATTCAGGTAACTATATTTGAGATTGTTTGTGACCTGCCTGGTGCTAATTGATGGCCAGAACTTTATTACTATTATTCTTATATTTAAACAGTAGTCGTTCCATCACTTTACACTATGTGACAGATGATACAGTTCTTCAAATAGCGTGATGGCAGTGGTTATCTAGTTATGATGTAATCATTTATTTATATATATATATATATATAAATTATTTCTATAATCTGTATATATATATATATATTCATCAAGTTGCATATGAAAGAATGAATGAATAAATGAAGACTGCAAAAATGGAATACATCAAAATTACAACCTAGCCCCCCTCTCTCTGTTTTTGTTGGGAATTTAACAAACTGTTTCACTCAATCAGCTTCACTAAATCCCTCCTTCTTGTTTAATATTCATGAGGATGCTAATCCGACAGAAGCCCCGCCCCCTGGACTGAGTGTGAGGGCCCTGAGCTCTGTGCACCTCTCATAGCGTTGGCCTCTGAGGTCTCAGGGGCTGGCTGTACACTTGGGTTACATCCTTTCCCCACACAAACATATACACACTCACACACACACACATCTTTTTTTGCACCCGGAACTTTTCTGTACTGGTCTGAGCAGCCAGGAGAGGAGAGGAGAGGTGAGGTGAAGAGAGGTGCTGCAGTCCTTCGGATTGGTATTTCTGGAGGAGAGAGGATCCTGAGAGCAGTCTTCATCATGGCTCGGGACTTTACCGTCCTCCAAATTGCCGTGCTCCTGCAGGTGCTGTGTCTGACGCTGGCTCAAGTGGTAAGTGAAAACACATTTCTTCTCAGTGCTTCTGGATGGTTTTCGTGCTCAGAGGTGAAAAAAGGCCTGCTTTCACCTTTTCATTCACCTTAGAAGCTTGATCTAGATAGAATTTCGGGGAAAATAGAGACAGATCTGTCGTAAAGAGAAAACAGACTGGACAATGCTGTTTAACTATCAAATAAAATCTCAACAGATTTGTGCTATACTTGGAGTTCATGATGGTCCTGATGAACCTTTTGGGATTTTAAACAGTGTTCATGGAGGATATTTTGTAAGACAGATCAGTAGCAATGATCAGAATGTGGCCTGGACTCAGATGGAATGTAGTGGTTGAGTGAGGAAAACACACACACACACACACACACACACACACACACACACACACACACACACACACACACACACTGTACAAGGACCCCTTTCAGACTTTTCATGCAGTGGTCCTTATACAAACAACACAACCTGAAGGGGCACTCTGAAGCTCCTGACACATAAGTGCTACATTTAGAAAATAAACAGTTTTTTGTTCAAGAATACACATATTTATAAAGGTTTGTTAGAAATTTTTAATAAAAACATCAAAAAATGACGACATAATGCACATTTCCTCTCTCAGTGTGTATTTAAACCCCAGCACTTACTTCTGATTTTATTACTTGTTCTACATTGATCATCTGAATCTCAATTTAAAACTTCCAATAAATAATAACAAAATATTATTATGGTGCTTTGAAGAATCTGAATGCATTATACGAAGATTTATTTATCATGATTTGTAAATGGTTTCTTATATATATTCTCATCTTAGAGATATTTGACATATTTGTGTCACTGCATTATGATTTAAAAAGCACACACATTCTTTTCAGTTATTAATAAAAAAGAACAATTCTAAACTTTATTTATTTTATAATCTACTATCAAAGGTATAATCTTAATCTTCTACAGTGAAGTGCATTCATGCTGAGAATATTTCCACTTACTTATATTTCTACACATTACATTTCAGAGCGGCCCCCCCGGAGCTCAGGGTCCTCGGGGTCCCCCTGGCCCTCCAGGTACCCCCGGATCCGACGGCATCGATGTGAGTATCATGATCTCTTGCTGGTGCCACAAGTCTGATTCGGTACAAAGACGCTCATTGTATGGTCAGGTTTGCATGTCCTCCTTGCAGTTGCGCGGTCCTACCCAGAGGGGGCTCCTCAAACGAAAACAAGTCCACAAAAAGCGTCCTGTTAATGCAGAGCACTAGAGACATTCTCCCTCATCCTGAGCAGAGGCCCTGGAGTAATTCAATAGCACTGAGACAGAGCAGTAGTAGATTTGTAATGAGATATCGGCATGTGGGTCTTCAGAAGGATCTAATGCTGATGTTAAGCCTCATGAGCTCTCACTGTCCTCATACAGTATATGGACATCACATTTTCTTCCTCTTACAGTACAGTGTTTGAGTAGTGTGTATATATTTGTAGGATCTTCATATTAAGTATAAGCTTTATTTTTGCCAAAAAAAAAAAAAAGGACAGTGAAGACTGCAGACAGTGATTAAGGTCAATAGATATTAGGAACGATAAACAGAAACTCTGAGGAAGATTAAAGGTACAGAATATTAGCGTTTCAGTCTGAGATGGTTAATGTGACTTTAGATTAGATTGTGTGGCATGTAATTATACTATTATCATATATTATATTATGATATTATGATCTACTAAAAATATTATTATTATTATTATTATTATTATTATTATATTAATAATTTAAAGCAAGAGAGTCAAATTCCATTTAGATTACATTTAGTGTAATGGCCATGCAAAATAATAATAATAATAATTA
>JAQMYK010000021.1:9276572-9297384 GCA_030014345.1 Clarias buthupogon
TTTAATGACCCGCCCCAACCCGCCCCGCAAATAAAGCGACAATTTCCTTACCCGCCCCAACCCGCCCCGCGGGCTACCCACGGGGCCCGCGGGTTAAAAGACAACCCGCGCATCACTAATATACATGGAATAAAAATTACCAATAAATTATAATGTGAAAAATTAACCCACATGACCTACATAGGAAAATGTACATACAGTAAACTGACTAATAATATAGGGGAAATATATTTGAACAATAAGACAGTTTCTGAATAAGAAAGTGTTTTTCTTTTTTATTATTATTTATTAATAATTACTGTCCAAAATTCACAGTGCAAAAGTCTTGAGCCAACCTGTATTTCTTCTTTTTAAATTAAATTATAGCTTAAATTAAAGAAACATACAAATGTTTTACTGCGACAGGCTGCCTAAAGATACAGTTTAAAACATGATCATCTGTTATCATCTGAACCTATTTCTTCCTGGTTCATGCCTTAAGTTAGATGTTTGTTTTTTATGTTTGAATGATTCATAGGTCACTTGGTGACAAAAAATTATAGATTCTTCTGAAACCCGTCACACACAGGAACTTGACTGAAAACTTGCCAAAAATGAGAGACAGAAAAGTATTTCAGGAAGCCTGGAGAACTATTCCTCAAGACTACGTTAAAAATACAAGAAAGCCTGGCTCTTTGAAAGCAAAATATAAAAAATAAACAAAGGGTGGTTCAGGACTTTTGCACTGTACTGTACTGTACATTGAAAAAAGTGCAAAAAAAAAAGGCAAAAAAAAGTGTAGGAAATAGTTGAAAATATTTTAACACACCTGGAAAATATGTGGGAAAAAAGCAACAACAACCAGAAATAATTGTGAGAAAAGTGTGAGAAAATGGCATGAAAAAACAAAACTGCATAATGTGCATAAGGAAAAAACCTAAATGTGAACAATAAAACCACATGACCTACAGTTCAAGTGACAAATATACATATGTGTAAAAAGCACATGAATTAAAGCACAGTGTATTAATGTATTACATTCTACTCATACATATAAATACCTCTGCAAGCATTTTTATTGTTTTAGCAAACCAAGCCAGCTACTGTATAATACAGTACGCAACTATTTCAGTAATAGTATGTCCAATGATATTGCTTTAAAAAATGCACACATTAATACACACACCAATTTCCAGAACATCATCAATTCAAGTTGCATTTAATCTCAAGCTTTTCCAAATCACTTTATTCATAATGTCTCTTAGGGCCCTCAAGGCTACAAAGGTATTGCTGGACCCATTGGACTTCCTGGAATCCCTGTAAGTTTATAAATACTGTTATACTCGATTCAGTTTCAATTTAAAATTACGAAAATCAAGTAAAACGGAAAAAATCTCTTTCTTGTCTTATATAGGGTAAAGAGGGACCACGAGGTCCTCCTGGAGATATTGGAGAGAAAGGTGTTACGGTGAGTAGTGTTAATTAGGATTCTCCAAAATGTAACCCTAGATTTCCTTTTCATTTGAATTAACAGTGTATTTTGTATAGGGTGACCAAGGCATCAGAGGACTACAGGGAGGAGTGGGAAAGAAGGGAGAGAATGTGAGTTAAATCAAATATTTCATAAATTATTATTATTATTATTATTATTATTATTATTATTATTATTATTATTATGCATTATAATATAACTATGCATTATAATTATAATTATAATGCATTATTTCATGCATTCCTCTAACAACATTTGTCTTTATGATTCAGGGTCTCCCAGGGATCGATGGCAAAGATGGTACCCCTGGTATCCCAGGAATTAAAGTATGGCCAACAATAATGCTACATGTTCCTAAGATAAAATCGGACCTAAATATCTCATTTTCAGCCAAGCTGAATAATTTTCAAATACATGTTTGATTTGTTGCTTAGGGTGCTGCCGGCCAGCATGGAAGACCTGGTCCACCTGGACATCAGGGGACAGCAGTGAGTACCTAGTCTACAGGCTGGTTTAATCCTTAGCAAGGCTTTAAAGGCTTTGCTACTGTACCTAACTTTGCTACTTTCACAGAACACAGATGTGTCCACTAGGGGCAGTGTAGTGGTAGGATGACCATGTCTATGACTTGTTTACAATTTATTGTTTAAGATCACATTGATTCCACTTAAGAAATATTTAGAACTATATCACTCCAAAACCCTGAAACCGGCAGGAGCCTGGTCACTGAGTCTTGTCACAATGTTTTCTGGCATACAACTGAAGTCCATCTGATACACGTATTTTCATATTTTCACCCTTCTCACGTAGTCACCAAGTCACTCTGCGTTGTGTTTCCCTCCCCCACTTACAGCAATAACAACAGCGGAAAAGGAGGAAATAATTAACCAAAAGTGAAGGCATAGTTTCTGTACACTGATCCAGATTGACCCCTGTTGCCTGATTACTTTCGAATTTATACCACCTTGAAATTGCTTTCTCTCTCTCTCTCTGCAAACAATTCATCATCATCAAATGTGACTCTTATTCCTGGTGACTGGGATTAATGGAGCATGCTGGGTATTATCCACACCATCACTGAGCTGAGCACCCAGTGTAATGGAGGAGCCGTCTCGAGAAACCCAAGTTATCACTGTCTCTCGGGCGATTGCGTCTCGTCTGAGTGATCATCAGAGTGCCTCAGGTCTTACTTCTCTGACCTTTTTTCATTTTTTTTTTTTCCCATCTTAGGGTTTGCCTGGAGGACCTGGCAGCAAAGGTGGCGTGGGTGCAAAGGTGAGAGGCTACTATGCCAGTTAATTCTCAGTAGGTGTAGTAATTTAGCCGCACAAAGGCACCTTCACATACCTGTTAAGAAAAAGTCAAAAACTCAATTCTGTTTTATTTTAACTGTAGGGTGAGCCTGGACCCAGGGGTTTGGTAGGAATGGCTGGTGCTCCAGGTCCTCAGGTATGAATTCTTGTTTGTCATTGAGTCATTTTCTATTTATAGTTCTCAGTTATTTTTTATAATATATTATCTACTGACTTGACTGGTTATTTATATAGGGGGAACCAGGGCCACCAGGAGAAGCTGGTATGGCTGGAGTTCCTGGACCAAAGGTGCCATCAGTTTTTCTAACCTGCTTTCTTGATAGTCTAACATTTTATTATATTATAGTTATTTGTTTGTTTGTTGAATATCAATTTAATACATTATTTTAACTTATTGACTGTCTCTGCTCTTCTCCTCCAGGGTGACAGGGGTGAGAGAGGACCTGTTGGGCTTCAGGGAATCGTCGGCAAAGCTGTAAGTCAATTTTGTTATTGTTTACATTAATAATGCACTTATTATAACAAAAATAAATTCTCCTGTCATATTTCTGTCCCGCTGTATATCACTAAAAAATGTTAAACCTCAGTATTTCTTATTCACATATCCTGAAATTTAATTCATGAAACCTTCGAACCCCTGTTCAATGACTGTAGGGAAATAAAGGAGAAAGAGGGCCAATGGGTATACCCGGACCTCAGGGGATTCCTGGAACCAAAGGAGATAAAGTGAGTGACCAGACCATGCTCGTCTTCACATCCTGACAGAGAGTTTCCGCGTAAAAACCCATTTTTAGACTTTGCAGTTAGATGTTCCATCCATGCAGTGGCGCTATTACCCCATGTATGCACAAAGCGATGCTCTGCCCTTTTCACCAGAAGATATTTTCCCAGCTTCTGGGTAATTTATGTCCTGGTTTGTCAAATAATTCGTTTCCTCAAAGATGAAATATCTGCCTATGGACACTTTAATGTTTGTTGTCCTTTTATCCGTAATATACTGGCCATTTAATGCAAGCTATTGGGCATCGCCATTGATAATTTAGAGTGGTATCCGGTTAAACAAAGACATTGTGTACAATAAAAAGCTTCTCCCTGAGCCATTACAGCTTGTGATGGATGTCCAATCTGCTCTAACTTCTTTCTTCAGGGATTCCAAGGCAAAGTCGGACCAAAGGGAGACTTTGTGAGTCAATGCTCAAATAAATAGATGACCATGTTTATGCAGCATAATGGAACTCCTACATCATAAAATACAACATAGAGTGACTGCATGAGAATTGATCGATATTTGTTGTCATACAGGGTGACCCAGGTGTAGAGGGATTGCCTGGAGAGAAGGGAGAAAAGGTACAAACATAATATATCTGACAAATCGGGAACAAAGGAATTTTTATATATTATAAAGGAATATACCATTGAGTGTCCTTGTCTTAACAGGGACTCTCTGGTGAACCTGGCCCCAAAGGACAGGTAAGGAGAATGCAATCTGAAAATACTGTATTCATAATGTTATAACTTCCTCTGCATGAAAAAAATAAATAAAATAATAATAATAATAATAATAATAATAATTATTATTATTATTATTATTATTATTATTATTATTATGTCCATGAATTTATTTCCATTAGATTTTTACACAAAAGAAAAAATATATAAATTTATATTCATGATCTACACCGATCAGCCATAAACATTAACAACCCTACCAGGTGAATTTAATAACATTAATCACCAACTATACAGCAGCAGAAGGATGCAAGGTTTTTCATTTATTTTAGCAGCAGTTGTAGGTGTTATATGACTTACTGTCTCTCCTCTGCGCCCAATCATTCCTGGATAGCCTCTGAGCCCCTGTGGACCCTCCAAGGAGCACCCAATGCTCACCCATGCCGACAGGGACCAAAGGCCAGCTTGTCGGGTCCAATCCCACAGAAAAGCCAATGCAGCATAAACCACTTAAAAAAATCAATGCTGGCCAGGATAGGAAGGCACCAGAACACCCAGTGCACCACAGCCCAACATGCATTGGGCCCAACTGGCCATAAGCCCAAGATTGCTGATCAGTGGGATGCACTGGACAAACAATTTCTATTCAAAGAGGTCCCATCTGGCAACCCTCAGCACCCAAAGCATCCGCTACCAATGTCCTGGTGCCAGACAACCACTGGTAGCCATTATAATGTTGATGGTTTTAATAATACGGCTGGTTGGTGTATTGGGAATATCACATGTTCATCTTAGAGTTGTACCATCCAAAATTCATTTTAGAAATACTAAAGAGAAACTGAGAAAAGATCTGGCTGGTCCTTGTTTTTTGTGATATTGATTATTTACTTTGAAAGTTACCCCAATTATTGTTTGAATGTTACCCCTAATATCCGCACGGTACACTCTATTTAATTGGAAAAATCCCTAATGATGATTCTTTTAACCTTGTTACTTATTTAAATGCTGAATGAAGCTTTTGCCAAACAAAGACTGTAGCCTGGAATCGAAAAGGTGCTAAAAGATACCCAAAGTCTGTAAGACAAGTTACTTCCTATTATCGCTTTTGCTATAGCAGCTGTAAATGGTTATTCTGTATACTTGCTATGTCTGGAAGTTAATAAGGAAAAATAAAATCTCATTATGTTACAGACTTTTACGAAGCAGTGAAAGTAGAGTCCATTCCATGAAGTCTCTTTCACAATCCTTGCCAAAGAATCGAGCCTCTTTAAGTAAATTTATTGCTATTATTAGCCTAAGACCATGTAGATTATCTGCCATAGTATTTCCTTTGACATAGTCACTACAATAGAAACAAGCTAATAAAAATCTTATCTGACTTACTGCTGGAAAGGCTGTTAGTGTTGGCGTTGTGGGAAATGAAACCATGCATTCTAACCAGTTTCATTCCATAATTGAACAGTGTCATGATAAAAAAATGGGAATAACATTTGAAATATAAATTGCAGAGACAGATACAAGAATAATCCAGAAAGTTTTATTACTGTCCATCTCTACTCTTCTTCCCCCTGCTTTTCACTGACAGCAAGGAGTCAGGGGTGATCAGGGCTACAATGGTCCTACAGGTGATCCTGGAAAACCTGGAGACCAGGGTCCACTGGGTCTTCCTGGACCTCGAGGCCTCCATGGAGTGAGAGGTGCACCAGGCATGCCAGGAATACAGGGATCGCCTGTGAGTATCGGCCGCTCATTAATGTCATTTGTATAATTGTAAGTGATGTAATCAGAGTAATTTGGCTTTGCAAAACCTGGTGATATCAGAAATCAATACAACCGCTTATTTTGGGGGAAATACCTGTTTGAGTCGATTTTGGTGTTAGATGTTAAGTACTTTGTGTATTAGGAGTGTACAATGAATTATTTGGGTGTATAAAGGATGTATTTAAGTTTGTGCTTGCTGCAATCGGAAAAAGACAGAAAAATAACATTTAATTTAAACATGGAATTATTTTTCCATTTCTTGCTTTGGTTGTCTGCTTGCAAATTGCATATTGACTAAACAGCCAGTTTAACAAACACAACAGTAAATAAACAGTCGTAAGCCTCAAAGATTATGAAGAGTGCTTTTCCTAAAATTCTGTACAGTTCTCAATAGTTTAATATCCAAACAAGTCGACAGGATGTATGCATAATGAATTCAGAACAAATGTCAGCATTCAAAATGTCTGTCACATGGTGCTCAACTACATTCCAAGTTTTGAAATGACCTAATAAAATACAATGGTTAATAAGAAATTTAATCAACTGGTTGAATGAGTCGGTGATTATTTGCAATAAATAATGTAAATTTCTCCCTTTTCTTATTTGGGTAACCAGATACACATTCGAAATAAAAAACTATATACCATGCATCACAAAAACATTCATTTTCTTTCGTAATTGAATAAAAAAACTGAAACTCTCATGTGTACTAGATTCATTACGTCTAAAATTAAATATTTCAACCTTTTGTAATTTCAATGATTACGGCTCATGTAATTCAAATCATCAAATCCTGTTTCATTTCGGGTTTGAGTAAATTATAATTGCTATAGTAAAGATACCATGTCTGTCTGAGTCTAGTTAAGTACATGCATGGGGAAGAGTTCTAACTTGACAGTTGCCCAGAAGATGATAACTGATACCATCTACAAGAAGGGAAGGCCACAGTAGGTGCTGTATCGAAACATATTCATGGAAAGTTGACTGGAAGGTGGAAGGAAAATTTGCACAAGCAAAAGGAATGACTGCAGTCTTAAGAAATTAGTCAAGAAAAGCCAATCCATGACCTTGGGAGAACTTCACAAGGAGTGGAATAAGACTGGAGTCAGTGCGTCAAGAGCCATCATGCAGGGACGTCTTCAGGAAACTTTTGCATTCCTAGTTTCAAACAAGATCAGTAGCATCTTACATTGGCTGGGGTGAAAAAGAACTGGACGATTATGCAAAGTCCTCTCTTCAGATGAAAGTAAATGATGCATTTCATTTGGAAATCATGGCCCTAGAGTGGAGGAAGAGTGGAGAGCCACAGAATCTAAGTTGCCTTGAAGTTCAGTTTCCATAGTTGGTGATGAAGGGTGGGTGCCATGTCATCTACTGGTGTTGGTCCGCTGTGTTTCATCAATTCTAAAGTCAACTCAACCATCTACCAGGAGATTTTAGTGCACTCCATGCTTCTGTCTCCTGCCAAGCTTTATGGAAATGCTGATTTCCTTTTTCCAGCAGGACCCACAATGCCAAAACTATCACTAACTGGTTTGCTGACCGTGATATTACTGTGCTTGATTGGCCAGCCAACAAGACGAATAGGAGAAATAATGAACCCAACAATAAAGACGAGCTGAAGGCTGATATCAAAGCAACCTGGTCAAAAATGCCTCAACTCTGCCACAGGCAGCTCGCCTCTATTTATTCACGTTAAAAGTGTAATTCATGCTAAAATATTGGGTGTGTAAATTAACATACCTTTCTATATTGTGAATCAGTTTTTTTTAAAGTCTGGAAATATTTCACTTTACATGTATTGAATCTGGGACAAAAAAATGAGTTTCACAGTTTAAATTTAATTTCAATAAAAAAATTAACTTTCTTACTATATTCAAATATTTCAAGATACAACATAGGTAGTAAAGGGCAGATCTGAACATATGAAGAGTTTCCCCAGGCCAGCACATGCACACGCACACACACACACACACACACACACACACACACACATACACATATAGGGTCACACCAGTGATGTATCTGAAATTCATTTGATTTCTTTCGTCTTAAATGATATATTTAATAGTCAGTGTGTATGAAATATAGAACAGCTCTTGGCAGAGAGCTCAGACTTCTGAAATCAATGCTATGATGTTAATATATTCAGTGAAAATTGACAGTTAAGAGAGCATTCCTGCAGTATCTCTTCTCCTAATCTGCATATGTCACTCTCCCGCTTCCTTCATCTCTCTCTCTCTCTCTCTCTCTCTTAGGGTCGTGATGCCTCAGATCAGCACATCATCGAGGTGGTCCTGAAGATGCTGCAGGGTTAGTATGATTATTTCAGAAAACGTGAGATTATCCTGCACTGCACATTACATCAGCTGCGATCACGGACGGATAAAAGAGAGCAGCTTGAATGTATGCTGCTAAATCCATGCTTTGTATCCATAGAAATGAACTAATGTGGATCTCATCACTCCTGAGAGACATCTTGGCTGCCAAACAGCACAAATAGTGCAGACTGCAGCTATTTTTTTTTTTCCTCTTTATTTTGAATCGACTTTTTTTTTTTGTGCTCCCTCCATCCCTTCGTCTCAGTTTACACAGAGTTTGTAAGCTTGTCCTATTTTGCTTGAGATGACCACGGCTGACTCATGATAACTTCTGTTAGCCCTTATCATTTCCACATAATCCTGCCTTTGGCTTTAAATCTCGCTCACACACACGCACACACACATATACACACAATTTGAACAAAAACAGCTTGTGAAAGGAGAAGATGGCATCTTTCTTGCAGCGAGGATGATTAGATTTGGGCACTGAGACCTCTTGGCAGAGTGTGTATGATGACACACCTGGTCAACTTAATATTATCTTAGCACTTATGCATTGGCCAAGATAAACCACTTGATTTTTTTTTTTTTTTTTACTTTTATATAAATAACAAGAACAATCAGCCACAATATTAACATCACAGTCAGGTACATTGAATACTATTGATTATATTAATTATACAGTATATCAGTAAACTGGTGACAGGATCATGGACACCCAATGCACTACCTTTTTTTTTTTTAAGTAGCCATGGGTACTAATGGGTATTAAGTTAGGTTAAGTTAAGCCTTTATTTGTCACATGTAAATTACAGCACAGAGAAATTCCTTTTTTGCATATTCCAGCGTAACTGGGGTCAGAGCCATGATACAGCGCCACTGGAGCAGATAGGGTTAAGGGCCTTTCTCAAGGGCCCAACGGTAGCAACCTGGTAGAGTTGGGGCTCAAATGTGGGCTCACCTTCACTGTTCTTCAGTGCCTTAGCCCTCTGAGCCACCACTGCTAAGGTTTATAAAGTCAGGTCCATAAATGTTGCATTAAACATAAGTTGTTTGGCATTTGACCTCTGTACATCACCACACTGAATTAGAAATGAAACACTCAAGTTGAGTGGAATCTAGTCTTTCAGGTTTAATTGAAGTTTTAATTCAGTTTGATAAAAAATGTGACGGTAAGGAATTACATCCATTTTCATGCACAAACACCCATTTGGGCGGGGCTCATAAATAATGGAACAAACTAATATAATTATAAACATAATCCTTGGCTTTGATACTTGGATGAAAATCCTTTCAAGTCAGCAAGTCTGTAACCCATGAACATGACCGAATGTTGCGTTTCCTCCATCGAACTGCTTTGCCACATCACTGCAGCTGCATTCAGTTGCTAAGTTCTGAGTGTTTTTCCGCCTTCAGTCTTGTCTTCACTATGTGAAAAGCATGCTTTGTTGAGTTTAAAGTAGGTGACTGACTTTGCCCATCCCATTTCTTTCCCTTGGATAGCTTTCACTGTATGTTCTGGGTCATTATCCATCTGCAATATGAAGTGATGTCCTTTGCAGCATTTGGTACCCTGCTACTTTTATCAGGAATCAGTTCTTCATTAAACACCGCTGACCTGCTTCCATTGACAGCCAAACACACTTATGTAATAACATTCTCTCCACCGTGTTTGACAGGAAAAGTGCCTGTAATTCCTGAATGGTTAATGCCACACTTGACACACTTGAAGGCTTGACTCTTCCCTCTCATCCTGAGTGTTTCTTTTTATTTCAATTGAGTGCGGTGGTGTATAGAGGCCAAACGCCAAACCACTCGTCTTTGTTCCATAATTTATGGACCCGACTGTATAAAACCTGGACAATAATGAATGGTAATTTGGCCTTGAGCATTCAGGAAGGCTTGGGTCGTTTTCTCTTAAGACGAATGCTTTGTTAAGCCTCATGTGAAAAAGATTAACTGTACTTCCTGTAGGTTTGGAGCTGCTTGCAGAGAATCTTGTACACACAATACCCATGCACAACATTTCAATTATTTTTTTATATAACATTGTGCATGTGGAAGTTTCTCTTCAATTTAGACCACATGTTAAAATCAGGCCTTGGATGTATGTTCATCTATCTGTTTCGCGTGGTGTAAAATGTTTTACTTGACATATCTGAATGGTAAATAGATAAATATCTCTAATTTATGGTATTGAACCCATCATCAACATCTGATATTTTACTCAATAGTGATGACCACTCTACTGTATACTCTCTTATTTCCATCAGAAAGGTTATCTGCTTTAGCAGTGAGTGCAAAGAGGGCAGCACTAGGAGGAGCTGGAGTCATGGGACCACCAGGACCTCCAGGACCTCCCGGAGCTCCAGGTCCTCAGGGAGCCCATGGCCTTACTGGTGCTCGAGGCATCCCTGGTATGATTGGAGCTGCTGGCCAAATCGGCAACACTGGCCTTAAAGGTAAAGTTTAATTTTTTCCCTAAAATTCTGTACTGCTGTACTTATTTCTGTTCACACTGATGTTCTGTTCATATGAGTATTTAATTTTGCTCATATTCCTTATTGTCTTTTCTGTACTATATCTTACAGGAAAGAGAGGTGCAAAGGGAGATAGAGGAGACTCTGGTCGCCCTCATCCAGGTCCCCCAGGGCCACCTGGCCTTCCAGGTAATGAGGGAACCATTTATTTTGTATATACATTTCTTTTACCCTTGCATAGTTACTGTATTTTACTCTTTTTCATGAACAGAGAAGTTTGCAAGAACAATACAAGGTGGTGCGGAAGTTTCTTTTTACATAGTTTCAATATTTTCAAATATTAAAATTGTTAAGGAGGCAGGGTGGCCAAAAAGGCAAGGTAACATAAAGCATAGCCTGGCTACGCAGAGCACAACAACCAAAAAATAGCCCAAACCACATAAACAAACAAAAGGCTTGTTAATGTCTAGTTAAATACAAGGCAAGGAGAGATAACAAGATTGGAAGTCCAGGCTTTCTACAGGAAGTGTGCTAATTGGGAACATGTGGTGGTACAGTAGTTAACAGTTTGGTGATGATGGGGGTGGTGATGTGTGTGTTTGGGGGCGGGGGTGGTTTGAGCACATCATGTGACATGGCATGTGGGTCATTATTTGAGGAATATGGGAACTGGAGTTTGTTTTAGACTTCCACTCATTGTCTATACCACTTTATCCTGTATACAGGGTCGCTGGGGGGCTTGGAGCCTTTTCCAGGAGGCTTAGGGCATGGTGTATATTAACTGAATATGGGTACCTTGTGTTTACAGAAAGATTTTCTTGAAGTATAGATGTAGCCATGCACACGTTCACTAATTTACATGTTCATGAACGAATGAGTGAATGTCCTACTCTCCCTCAGGTCCTCCTGGTCTGGATGGAATTGCAAAAGATGGCAAACCAGGAGAAAGAGGCCCGCAGGGTACAGCCGGTCAACCGGGCTATCCCGGAAAAGCGGGTCCTCCCGGCTTACCTGGCTTCTGTGAAATGGCAGCATGCCTGGCGGCGTCAGCTTACACTTCCCCACGACTCCAGGAAGCTGGCACAGTCAAGGGACCGTCCACTTAAAGCCTTGAAACATCGGAAATATTAAAAAGAGACCCACAGCCCTTTCTTTCATGGGACATCATCATCATGATGCAACGGTTCTGAGTGACTGAATTTGCGGTTTAGTTTGACAATTTTGTGTGTGCGTGTGTGTGTGTGGTTGTGTGTGGAGAAGGGTGGTGATTAGGGTTCATCAAAAACTGTAATCTAGGCTCGGCGCCGTCTCACCATGAGTGCAATGAGATATGAAAATGTCATCATTAGGACATCATGATGACAATGAGGTCCTTGGGAAGCCTTAACTCAGAGACTGAAATCTAATCCCTGGTGCTGTTTCGTTTTTTGTAGTGGTCACTACATATGTTCTTAATTATAAGAATCTATGAAGCTTATGTGATATAATGAAACAAGACATGGCCGGAATTTCACAGCAAGGTTTACCCGTGTTAATATTGATAATAATAAAAAAAAAAAAAAATAATACAAAGTCCCAGAAGAATAGTGTTTAATTTTTGTAACTTATTGCTAAATACCTCGCGGAAACGTCTTTAAGCTTATAGTTGCTGTGTACATTACGCACCTCTCTATTAGCTTTTAAATAAACAACCGATTCTAACCTATTCCCTTTTCCCATCCAATAATACTGTAAATTCTTTGTAAATGATGCAAGTGTGCTAATTCTGTAGCAGTATGAATCGAAGCGGTTTACAATATGGACAGGAACCTAAAGTTAATATAGTCAACCTTCAGAAGAACTGATTATTCACAATAACATCCTATTTATTTGGTTCATCTGTAAAGACTTTGTTTTCATGGTTCATACGAATCAATAAAGAGGAACCTTTTGTAAGACTGAATGTTCTTCTGCATCTTGTGAAATTTCAAAAACAGAAAGAACCAAAAGGGCACGACCGCAACGACTTTTTAAAAAAACCTTTTTTTCTTTTCATTTTTTTCCCCCCTTATGCTTTCTTTACATATTCTTCCTGGAGAAAATAAACAAAATGCATCCATTTAGACGTGCAGCCTTATTTCATGGTGGAAAATAACCAGCTTTAATCCCATTAAAGTGCGCGACCCTTAGGGGGTTATGATGAGCCTTGCTGCATGTGGACAAGATAAGTGAAGAAATGTAAGTGCGCAAAAAAAGAAAAAAAAAAGAAAACCACATTATGGTCTCATGCTGGAAAGGAAAGACCAAATGGCCGGTTTTTGTATGGCAAGATGGATTTCCAAATGTGATTCAAGCAGCGCTGTTAAGCCAGGTAGATGCTGAAATGCATACTACTGCACATTGTGTACAGATAGAGATCACTGTTAATTTTTATTTTTTAAATAATTGTTTTTATCCACAACATGGTGGCTCAATAAACAGCAGGATTTTTCATGTGCTTCATGCATTTAAGGATTATGTGAATCAATGCAAATTCATGAAAACAAAACGAGGTTCAATAGAACACATTATAAATTGATAGTTTTTGTTTTGTCTATTTTTTTTACATAATTTACAGTAGGTGCATATAATTACATTACAGTAGGTCTTGTTTGTTATGAGCATTTCTTTTAAAGTTTGCCCCAGAATGCAATTAGAAAATTAGTAATCAATGCAAAAAAAAAAAAAAAAAATGCATTCAAAAATTTCTCTCTTTTCTTCTCATGTAATTGCCATATTACAGGTTCTGGGTAGCCATATGGCTCAGCAGAACTGGATTGCAATTTTGCATGATACAAGGGTTGTGGAATTTGAATTGTCCTTGCGCTAAACTTTATAGTTTTTGTGCAGAGCAGGAACATTTATAACAACAAAGATCTATGGCAATGTACTTATATGTACCCTAATTTTGACTTAAGACAGACTTGGAAAAAAAAACTTTTACTTATTTAGAACCTATCCCAGGGAACTCAGACGCCAACCCAATGCACACACACGTACCCACTGAGACACCCATTTTAAATGGGTGAAGAAACTTTCCCAGGACTTTTTCAACCTCTGCAACGATCAATAGATGTTACTGCTTAAACGGTTACTATTGGCATTTCAATGAACAAATCCATAGCAATCTGCTTTAAAAAAAGAACTTTATTGTGTTTTGTTAAAAAAAAAAATTGCACAAAACAGCTAACACATTAATGACACAAATGGATCTATATGTAATGGTGGCATTTAAAAAAATAGCTTTTTAGTAGGCTATTATAAAGCGTTTAAAATGAAAGGACAAACGGCAACAATTTACTGTTATTTAAAATACCTTAGTGGCCATAACAATGTAAAAGTGACCAGCGCTTGAATTTCACTGAAATTCAACAAATAAATGAAAAGTACAAAGTGGATGGTGGCATTAAAGATGAAAATGATTTATAATTGCACTATGCATTCATTTTTACGTTTGATTTGAACATAAGTTAGTCCCAGGTCTGAGAAAATCCGACAAACCATGCAAGCACACACAAACACAAATTCCTGTATCACTGTACTTGTAAGGACCATGACTCGTACTCATGTGACCTTTCTCTTTTACCGGTCCTAAAAATGAAACATGCTAAATTATGTTACATATTTGAAGGCAGGAGAAGCTTAACAAACCTAATAAATGTCTACTTTAGTAATTGAACTACATACGGAATGTGAGGACATCTGGCCATCTGATAGGTACATATACAAGTATAGATATAGAAACACTTTGTGGCAGACAGGATAAAGTGCTGATGGTAAACTTATCTCGTTGGAGCCTGGCTGACACTGCAAAACTGTGCTAAACGGCATGGGATCAGAAAAGCTTTTATATTGTGGGATGAAAACACTAAACCGTAGATGATAGTGAAGCACCTGGCTTTCTCATGATGAACGACGACGGAAATTCTAGACGATGAGAACATGTCAAAAGCGAATTATTCCAGAATCAACATTACGTTTTAGCTGAAAGCGGTTGACGCTATCAAAAAAAAAAAAAAAAATTCAAGTCTAAAAGATATATTAAGTGGAGGAGGTCTGGAATGTCGTAGAGAGAGAGAGAAAGAGAGAGAGCCCTGACATAAGACTTAAATAAATAGGATGGTTTCCAAAGTATGAAATCTGACTTAAAATTAACTTTCATTTATATAAATTCAACCAATTTACAAAAATCTCATTTTTAAAATTTATTTCCTAGCGCTATTACAAATACCACAATATCCGAGATGATGATTCAAAGATAAGGACTGAAATCCTGACGCCGATCTATTAAATGTATCATAAAAAGCCATTACATATAAATACAAATATGTACAACACAAGGCCTCAGAGGAAACATGAATAATTATATCCTATTTATACCTTTCCACCAAGCTACATCATATTGCTAGGAGAGTGGCAAGTTTTTAACAGAATGCAATATTTGGTCCGAATTTAAGATCGATTACTGTTTGGGGCGTTAAGATAAAACAAAAATAGCGAGAACTTCAGCAGCTGCCATGAAAACCCAACAAAAACCTGGTTAATGATTTGCGAAAGCATTTCAGTATCAAAAATATGGTGCAAATAGTAAACATTGGCTAAAAAAGAACCAAGCTGGTTTCACACTGTGATGTGTGTGTGTGTGTGTGTGTGTGTGTGTGTGTGTGTGGTGGATGCAGTCGTGACAAATGGATAGTGTTGCGGCAGGTTGGGCACAAAAGTGGATGCAGCTCTCTGGAGAGAAGAAGGAAGAATTTTTTTTATTAGTTCTTCCATCTTTCTCCAAGCAAAATACCATGCCTCCTGCCCTGCTAATGGCCGCACGCAGCAAAAGCGTCACGCGGAAGTTGAAAGCGCTTGAACTTCGGATGATCTTGTGCGCGTCGCACCGGAGATAATGTGTTTAAAATCACAGCTGTAAATTTTCTGGGAGCAGTGTGAAACCGGCTTCATAGCTGAACTTAAAGAGACAGCACCATTATGGCCAGTGAACCAAGAATAATATGTTTAAGGTAGTGATTGTCCAGAAGGGGAAAAGTTCTTTGTGCTTAGGGTCCTTAATCCAGGAGTTTTCAGTCAAGCATCTGCAAAGAAATAAGTTGAAATCAGAGAGTGGATTCACACTAGCCGTAGCACTAGTGGCCGCAGGGAATATTTTGGCAATGGGTACCCTTTTAAAATAGCTTATGAACCAATCTGGCCCAGCCATCACTATATTAACAGAAATGCCCTTTTGTTCCACTGGTTCCTTGTGGATCACATCAAAGGCATTGATAAGGCAGATTTGGTATTGTTGGTCTTTGGCTCTTGTCTCATTCTCAGATACTCTCTCTAGTACATGGGCCCTTTCATTTGCGGGCCCTTTGGACTGTAATCCACGGGTCCACTCATGCAGTCAGACGGATGGCAGCGGCCATCTTTTCCCTTTGATCCAGGGGGTCCTTGTGGTCCAGGAATGCCAGGGATGCCCTGTTGGCCTGTCGGGCCTGGTGATCCCATTTTTCCATAACCAGCGGGTCCAGGAACACCTAAGCGAGGCAACAAATGAGAGTGATCAAAGGATAAATAATCAAATAGGTCATAGTTAGGTCAGAGAGATTGTATGTGTATAAGAAGTTTTCTTTAAACAGATATACAAGGAGTCTCCAGTGTCAATGCTTTGTCATTGTCAGCAGTGTTGGGGAAGTCACTCAAAAAAAACTACAAAAATCTACTACAAATTACTCATTTAAAATTGTAATTTGATTACATTACTGATTATTACATGTAAAAAGTAATCAGATTACTAATTAGGTTACTTTCAAGTTACTTTGAAAACATCTGTCACGGCGTGCGCCTCAACCTGTGAACGCTCCTCGTTCACTCCGCAGGCTCCCTGCGTAGACGCCCCCCTTCTGCAGGTGTGCGAAGGGGCAAGGCCGCCAGTTCGGGACGTCTGGCGATAATTACTGTTAACGGATCTCGGGCTTTCTCTGCGTTAAAAATCCTCATCCTTTTTCCCTTCCTCCCTAAATAAAATCACCTTTTCCCCGTAAGACCTCGCCTCGAGTCCGTGTGTCTGTGGTGCCGCCCGTGCAAAAAGACTGAACCCGTTACAACATCAAAGCTCTCCGACAATTAAAAACGTGAACACTACATTTGTACCGCTAGTAACGTAATGCTATTGACATTGGTAACTGTAATTAAATTACAGGCATTTAAAATGTACATACAAAATGGGTTACATTACTGCGTTATCAGTCAGGAACAGGCTGCAAACTGCCTAAAGATACAATAATATAACTGGTTGTTTTATGGAACAACCTCGGCAGCAGCCTCATTTCCCCTCTCGTCTGTTACTACCAATCAGCTTTCAGCATCACCAGTATACTAATCACCGGCCTGATCATCTGACATCATCTGCACCTGTTTCTTCTCACTGTGTGGCTTAACAACCAAAAACATTTCTCCGAAATTGCTCAGGTAACAGGGACTGGGCTGAAAATGAGAGACGATGATGTCCTTCAGGAAGCCTGGAGAACTATTGCTCAAGACTACATTAAAAATCCAATAAAATCGGACTCTTTGGAAACAAAATATAAAGAATGAGCAACTTTTGTATAGTACTGAGATATACAAGAATTACTTATTCTGATTTAAATAATATATTTCTACATTATTACATTATTGTTTCATGACCATGTACCAAGTATAACCTCGCATTCTTAAGATTACAGATGAAGTTTGTACCTGGAGCACCAGGGGGTCCGCTGTCTCCCATCTCTCCTATACCTTTATCTCCTTTTTCTCCCTTGGTACCTGGAGGACCTGCAGTTGCAAATGCCGTTCTAGTCAGTATTCCAGCATTCAGCTTAAAGAATAGTTTGTCTAAAAAAATTATAAAACTGGAAAGTGCTGATGTTACCCTGAGGGCCCATAGGTCCTTGTCTTCCCTCTCGGCCGAGGTGTCCCGGGCGACCCGGAAGCCCTGGAGTCCCCACTCTTCCTGGAGTGCCGTCTTTGCCTGGGGGTCCGGGTCTGCCCGGGGGTGCTACCATTTCCACTGGCATCTGCATGCGCGACATGTAATAGGCCATTCGCTCTGAAGAGATGAGAGCAGACGAGTAAGCATTAGTCAATGACAAATGACCCTAATACAAACAAACGGAAGCACCATAAAACACAGTATGGCGCTCCAAGTCAGAATAATGACATTACCAGGCTCGCTATTGATTTCCAAATCATTTCAGCGTTAATTTTACGTTCTCTGTCTTCATACTGGCATTTCGCAGAATATTACAAGTCATTTTCAAATTTCATTTATGTACAAATTTCTCATTTCACTTCATACTGGACTATTTAAATTGCGTCTCACCGTCAAAGATCTTGATAACCTGCTGTCTGATGAAAGACCTGACCTCATCATAGTTGACAACAGCCTAAAAGAAAAAAAAACAACAATTATAAACAAGCTGTCCAGGTCACATCAAAACCTGAAAATCTGTAAATCCCAAAATGGCAATATCACAACTTTCTTCAAATCTTATTTGCACTAATTTGCACAAAGATGCGAATTACATCGTTTCCTGGCATTCCCGGTGATCCTGCAGGTCCGGACTGTCCAGGTGCTCCAGGGCTTCCTCTCTCTCCACGAGGGCCCATAGGTCCCATTATATTCATTTCAGAGTCTTTGGAGGAATATCCTGCTCCTCCAGGGGGTCCAGGACGACCCCGTTCTCCTGGTGGACCTCTCAGGCCTGGACTTCCTGCCTCACCCTGCAGGAGGAAACAGACGGTTTAAAATGTCGATTACGTCATTTTGTTCATTAATATTATATATTATATAGAGTATATTTCCCACGGCATCCCGACACTGCCTTGTTGTCTGATTGTGTTCACCTGCTTTGTATTAGCTATTGATCACTTTGCCCTTTTCTGTCGTGTGTGTCACTGTTCTTTGCAAAGTCTTTTTTTAAGTCTGCATTTTGATTAAGTCTAAGACTGTGATCCCTAGATCAGTATTCTCCTTCTCCACTTACTCTCTGAAATTATTTAACTTTACCTGCCTGTGTTTTGACCCCCAGATAGCCTTACATTACAATTCTGGGATTTGTTCCAATAAAGCATACGCTTTGCATATTAAATAAAGCTTTTTGAACTTGTGAAGTTACAAAAAACATTGATAATTTGCTGTTTATTTGTATAATCCCTTAGATTTTTATGTGCCATTTCCAGCAGTGTACTTCTGCAGGTTGGAACACGGTGCACTCGAAAGAATTATCACTTTCACAGTTTTTAAACACGTTTTTAAATAACGACTACACTTAGAACATTTTACTTCCTGAAACTGTTAAATTTTTTGTAGTAGTGAATAACCCCATCTCTCAATTAGCTCCCATCTCTATACTCTTTCTAAGAATACTAAAATACGGTATGAGAAGGCATAAAATAAGTAATAAAGTACAGGAGGTCAAAGTACAGTATGTTTAACAGAAGGCAATGCAAACAACAATAAAGATATTACTCTACAGTAAATAAAATTGAATAAACTTATTATGTTAAATGATTTTTTCGAATAAACACCAACATGCAAGTCAGAACAGTTATTATGGTGAAACTGGAACGCAATCTAATACCAAACACGGCTACTTTTAAGCTCAGTGCTCTGCAGTGAGACTAATATCTGCAATCACTCAGTATGAGCGTGAGGCTGAAACATAGCTGGAGGAGATGTGTGATGGGTGTACTATATAAAAGAAGGGAAAGAAATACACACATACACCCAAAAACAAGCAAACTAACAAAAACTAAAAACATACACACCTTCAGCCCTTGTAGACCGGTTTCACCTGACACACCTGGTGTTCCCTTACAACCAGATTAATAAAAGGAAATCATTAGTCAATTTGAATCTTTTGATAAAGAACTGAGAGGAAGAAAAAAAAAAAAAACCAGGAGCAATAAAAAGCAAGACTTACATCTTTTCCTGCTGCACCATCACTGCCTGGTTCTCCCTGAGACAAATCAAAAGCAAACATGCACAAAATCTTCAGTTTCATAAATACTGTAATGTTTTTACGTATGAGTTATAAATAACTATAAGTATCACACCATCTGTCCTGGATGCCCAGGAGCCCCTGGAGGCCCAGGCATTCCTGGCAGTCCTCTTTCTCCGGCCTCCCCCTTGTCACCTTGAATACCCTGTGTGTTAAACATAAGGAGAATCAGCGGGGTTTATTCTAGAAACACGCGTAATGTATTCTAATAATACGAGCCTATTATTAGCATGTTAAACTGTCTTGTTTGGCTTGATCACTTACCGTGCCGGGAGCTCCAGCTGGTCCTGGGGGACCTGCGGGACCTGTCGAACCCTGCGAAGGGAATTAAGTAAACACTTAATAGAGCATATGCTGTCGTTTGTGCTTCTATTTATTTATTTATTTATTTATTTATTAAAGAAGGAAGGCATTCTTCAACAGTTACCAAGTGTCCCGGAGAACCAGGTGGTCCTTGTGGTCCTGGTGGACCAAGGTCACCCTGTAGGAATGAAGCAAAGCCAGAAGAATACAAATCAGTTTTAGGATTTATGAAGAGAAAATACAACCGAATGACCTCCAACTCTGAGACGAAGTACAGTAGGTTCACACACTCGCGGTTTAAACTATGGTGAGGCCCACTGTTGATTATGAAGGACTGTAACCGTAACTAATGTAACTGTAACTAATAAACATAACAGACCTACTGTACAGCATAGCGCAGTTAATAATGATTCTTGGGACATGGATATTCCTTCTTCAGTCCGTATTTTCTATACCATATCCAGATAGAGCACAGCCAATCGACTCTTTAGAAAAAATGTAGAAGCTGGAGCCTTATGGGAAAACAAAGCACCTATATATCAGGGCTTGACATTGGCATCCGCCCACCCGCCAAATGCGGGTAAAATTGGGCTGTGGCGGGTAATAACTTTAGTCTCACTAGCCACTTTGGCGGGTAGTTTATTCTTTGGTATGACAATAT
>JAQMYK010000021.1:9300071-9321588 GCA_030014345.1 Clarias buthupogon
CACACCGTACCATTGATGCACGCCTGATCAGATTCTCCCACCACACACACACACACACACACACACACACACACACACAAACACAAACACACACACACACACACAAACATCTTTACATGAAGCTTAAATAAATAATATGTCAAGTGTATAGCTGTGTACATAACACTGTACAGAAGTGATAAACAGAAATCTATAATCATGTTCTCTTACAGGTGGGCCTTGTGGTCCCTGATGACCTGGAAATCCTGGGGGGCCCTGCAGGTACAAACCAAAGTTACAGTAGATGAGTGATTAACTTCTCTGGTGCGTTTAGACTATTAAACTCAAAATTAATTTCAGAATTCTCCAACTTTATTGGTGTTACTTTACTGTGATATGCGAAGAATAAATCATTTCACAGTCATGCTGATATGATGAATAAAGGCTGAACTTCTTTTTTAAGGTATTGATATTAGTGCACTTTCTCTAATATGTTATCTTATCTATAATAGCAACTTATTCATACGGACTTTTTGGAATATTTCATATAGTTTTATAATAAATTGATAAAAAAAAGTATTTTAATAAAAAGAAATAAATAATATATAATATATAAAATAATAATATATATATATATACTTACTGATTCTCCTTTCTGCCCTGAACTGCCTGGGCTTCCTCGTTCTCCTTTAAGCCCCTAAAGCAACAGATGTAAAGTGAGAATGTGTTAGACTTAAAATAGGTCCCTCACTTACATCAAATCAAAACAATATGTCGTACAGTATCAAAATATGATACATAGGAAGACCTAAGCTCAGTCAGGAAGTAGATCTACTTACTGGAAGTCCAGGTGGTCCCATTGTTCCTGGGTATCCAGGAGTTCCTGGTGGACCCTGGAAAAAAAAAAGAAAAAGCAAATTAATCAAACAAACAAAAAGCGATATTAATTCGTCTTGGCAACAAATGTACTGTAAGAATAGACAACTTTCAATACATTTAGGCAAAAAGAGCCATAAAATCACACCTACCTGTTCTCCTTTTTGTCCTGGAGGTCCATGTTGTCCACTCTCACCTTGCAGACCCTATAATTTGTGACCAAAAAAAAACAATAAAAAGTATAATAGGAATTTCTAGGAATTCTTTCTAGGAATTTTTCTTCTAGGAAATTTCTGTGAATGAAGTCAGAAGAAATGTTGCATCTCCTCAACCATAACTTTTACGCCAGTTGGCTTGTGAGAGACCACGCTGAAATAACGGCATGTGTATATACAGTATGTATTGGTGCATACGCGGTGCAGTAATGCGACCGTCAGCCACAGTTTAAAAGCGTCCGTTTCCCGACTCTCTCAGATAGCTTTGCGTTCTGCATGGTGATTTGAGAGGATTATAATGGCGTCTTGCCATTCAGATCTCATTTCTGCGGGGCGCTGCGCTAATGCGCCGCGCTGAATCCTGACACCATCTCATTATTTACTTCCTAAGCGAGACCTAGTAATGGGCTGGATGAATTATTGATCCCATCGTCATGTATTCCATATAAACAAACAAATGATCCGTGATGAGATATTACCTTTATTATCACGGAAGCCAAAACGTGCCTATTGGATATAGCAGTAAAATGCATAATGAAGGACATGTGCACCTGAACCGAATATGAGATTCGGTGTTATCCATTAAATCTTCCTGTATGGGGATATCGCTAATGGTTTTATCGATAAGAGCTTACTCTGACTATAAGTTCTTATAGTCAGGCTCTAAATAATGAATCTGTTTCTAGCAACAATGAAATCAAAATAGCTGAAAAGGGAGCAGTGATATACTGACAAAGACAGTGAGTGGGAACGTGTACAGTTTCTTTTGTAATGCGTTGATTATTGATCTAAACGGTCCAACAGGTCAGTCTTTAGGTCGCATGCAACACTCGACCCTGAACGGAAGATGAAATAAATCCTCAACTGACGGATTCACGTTCTATTAATCTAGAAGCTTGTTGACGAGACACCTAGAGGCTAACTAATGGCCGATTTGCATATCAATGCCATAGAAAAAAATTCGGTTCAGGAAACAGGAATCTCCGCCGTCCTGTTTTCTTGGCTCTTCCTGCTAAGGAAGAAAAATCATGCCGGCAAATTTCAAACGATTCAACGTCTATTGATGTAAATGAAAGAGTGCAGATAGAGCGCATGTCACAGTGGGCCACAATGAAAGCAGAATCCATGCTGGCTTAAACTGCACTTAGGTCTCAAAACCAAAAATCTTTGCAGATACAAAACATTCAGAGAAGAATTACAAGTAGTATGCTATCGACGCACTCGACTTTCTCTTTTTCATGAACACAAAAGAGTTTTTTTTTTTTTTTGGTTGATTATTGGCACTGCAGGATAGAAAAATGTAACATCAGTGGAAATGTGTGCGTTTGTGGAGAGTGCACTCAACTTACAGGGAGTCCAGGTGGGCCTGCAGGTCCAGGGAAACCAATATTACCCTAAAGAAAGAGAGAGAGATCATTATATAAAAACAACTAAGAACTAATTGGATATGAATATAAACACACTGGAATATCTCACATGTTATCCTTTAACCATTCCTTACTCGAGTGTGCCTTCTTCCATTTCCTGGCACATTGCACTTTTAAAATGAAACACAAGAGGGCTCTGTGGTCTCACTACAAAATCCAACGGCGGTTCGCTCTATTTTTATTCTCCCCAATAGGAAACAGGGAAACTGAAACAAACTGGCCTGCGTAAACAAGCAGAGTGCACTGGGACTAAATGTTAATGGCCAAATCAAGGCATGAAGAGCACTCCGGCGTCCGCTCCACTTCTAAAAAACGAGAGGCATTTTTTTCTCTGTGAATGACACGCGTTTCCACCATCTGATCTTCGATAAGCATGAAGAAGACGAAGGGTTTTTTTTTGAGAAGAGATAAGACAGACAGAGATAACAAGGAAAGAAAAGGCTGATAGTTTGCTGTGGTCAAAGACAGCAAGATCAAAATCGCAGACTTACTGGAGATCCAGGAAGACCAGAAGGACCCCTGTCACCCCTGTCACCCTAGAAAACACAAATTTACATTGAGTAGACTGGATAAACAAGTAGTACAATATTTACATATGTTCGTGTTGCTGAAGAGATCCAGTATGGATCAGGTTCAGGTATTAAGACGTGTATCTTCAACAATATTAATATTTTTTTCTGTCAGAGCTGAGGGGAAAACATGGTTGTTCGGTACGGTGTACATACTTCTGCTCACTCCTCCATCCTCGTCAACCTCCTCACTGGACAGACTGTGATTAACACAGTTAAGTGGCCTCCCTCAAAATGTCCTGGCCTCCCCCAGTCTCCTGTTGTTGAACTCGCTACGTGAGCTGAATCACTGCTTTAGCACTACACCTCTGCTGCACCGTCCCACACTTCACCACCTCGATGAATGCATCTGACTTAAACCACTATTCACAGCTAGCATTGTGCTGTAAAACTAGGGTTGGATTCAAGTTTCCTCTGCTAACCGCTCCTTCCCTGGACAGTTGGAAAACGTTCATCCAATGCTTCAGCCTTGATCGTCTTAGAGAAGCAGTCCTTGGATGTTTTTGACATGTTGAAGTAAAGGCCACCCAAAAAATATTGGCCATGGAGCTGACACATGTATGTAGCTTTTAGCACCACTGTTTCCTTTCATAAGGCTGACGGTCACTATAATTTGACTGTCCTACAGATTAAGGACAATATTAAGAACCTTATTGGATGTTTTAGACTTTCAACAGCTTGGATTCCATGCAGTTTGTCATTCTGTCTTTCTGGTGAGGTCTAATGACATTGTCTGTCTCATACTCGAAATTCTGTATTGGAGTAATCACTCTGAGGTGGCACAGTGGCTTCGTGGTTGCACCTCCAAGGTCTAGGTTCAAATCCTGCTTATGGTTTATATGCATGAAGTTTGCATGTTCTCCCTGCGCTTGATGGGTTTCAAATCCAGAGTGTACCCCGCCTCCTGCCCTAAGTCTCCTGGGATAGTCTCCACGCCCCCCATGACCCTGTATACAGGATAAAGCGGTATACACGATGAGTAAGCGAATGAGTAATCTTTCTGAACCGACAGCTTCTGACCAATCTGTAAAAAAAAGTTGTGGGAGACCAAGACCACAGTGTAGGGTTGCTCTCTCCCAATCTGGTTTGTGGTTTATGCCAAGTGTTCTCTACACAGTCTGCACTGTTGGACACATGCAATTCAACCCATATGTGCAGGGAACGGTCTTTGAGCCTACAGTATAACCATACAGTCCCTGGAGAGAGAAACCCAAGTCCTAGAAACTAGAAATCAGAACAACCAAAAGATCTGGCCAAATGGCATTGTCGAACTGCTCAAAGAAGTTTGTCTCTTCTTGGACAAAGGCACAGTCAACAGGTTATACAAGTCTTGGTTGAGAAGGTTGAATAAAACTGTGGTCTTAAGAGGGTTAAATTAATTCCCAAAACCATTGATGGCCTATGACTTTTTGTTAATGCCTTGCAGCTCATATCACTGGATCTGCATGGTGCATTTTCCCATAACTCCAGAGCAGACATGCTCTTTTAGGTTTGAACATAAATTCCAAGTATTGGCACTGTATTAAAAATCCCACCATTCTTTCTAGCACCATGGATGTTGCCATCTTTATTCGTTAACATCTAGTGATGAACTATCTTTTCGGATCTGGAAAAAAATCAGTCTGAATCTAAATTCATTCAGAATGCCCTTGTCAATACAAGGTGTGGCAGGCATTATCAATGTCGCCAATAGAATTTGGATAGGTCTTTATGTGCAACGCCAATTCCCGTAGAATGGCATCTGCACACAGAAGAAGTGTCCCAGATATAGGAATTTTGGCAAGGCACATGTGGACCTCTGTGCTGATGCCAAATTTACTCACTATGTTTATCTCTGGCAGAGCTGAACAATTTGCTAGGTCAGGACTCTCGACTGGCCTCAGTTTACACTAGATACTTTTCTGGCTCTTCCACTGATTCAGCCCATATTAAACTGAATTCTGCAATCAGACCACAGAGTAATAGTAAACTGGTCCACAGAATACTGGATGGAATTCCTTGGCAGATTCTACCCTGAGAACATATTTTGTCTCAGAAATAGAAAGAATATCTCACACCTATGGGTTTGGAGCCTTGGATCGAAGCTCAGGTAAGGTTCAATGACCGAGCAGTTTAAAAAACACACCTGAGCTCAAAAGAGCTTAGTTACATTCTGGTAGATACTGGTCTGTGAATGGTATGCACTCTAAAATCCAGTGCATTTCCCAGTTCCTGAAGTCATTTTTGTTGGCCTTTCTATGAGGGAGTGGGAGAGAGTGTCCTGGGATACATTAAGGTGGTATGTGGTGGCTATTGCAGCACATCATAACGCTTTTTATGGTGCAACATCATGCAACCTCATGTAAACTTTCTTATACCTTTCAGCCCTAAGATGGGCCAATTTCTCACCACCCGTGGCAGTTGGTAGGAGTGAAATATCCATGGCTTTATGAACACCTGATGAACTACATGGCCTATTGAACTAGGCAATGTTGGCTTTGTGCCAGCTTCTTTAATAAGCTTTAAGGCAGTACATAATTTAGTGCATCAGCACATATTTTGCTCTAAAAGGTGATGGGCTAACTGTAACCTACAGTAATTTGATTCATTACAGTAACCTTGTGCTGGGTCAATGAGTGCCTCTCTGATGTTGGCTGAGAATTCCCAGTGGCCTTGTGTTCTATCCAAAGACAGGACAGTCAAGGTCTAGTTGAAGAATAACCTAATCACTGGCCTTAAATGGCAAGCCAGCTACTATGATCTGTTAACTACCTAATAAAATGGTCTAGCCCACTCAACCCAGCAACTGTAAATCACCACTGCACTGTAAATAATAACCCAGTACAATACAATTGAGACTGGGATGATTATTAAAATGGCAGATGTGCTAGAGAGAACACTAATTAAAAGTTAAATCACCAGGAACAGAGCTGGACACCTATAAGTGGCCATAACCACCTGGGCGCACAAGAACAACAATGGCACAGTGGGCACATGCATTTAAATGGGGGCATAACAATAGCATTATTACATAATTGCAGAAAAACGAAGATTTATGTTTAGACCTCTAAAAAGCCCCAGATACTGGGAAAAAAAGCATCACCCTATGGTGTCACTCAATGTGATGTCACTTAATATAATGGCACACAGAAATTAACCACTTTTTAGGCATAGTTTTGCATCCTCGATGTATTGAGATCACATGGGTATTGGTGGCTCAGTGTTAGGTGTTTTGGCTGCTATGCAAAAGCCTGGGTTCGATTCCCAGCCAATGCCCAAAGCCCAGCCACTGGATGCAGTGCTGGTCCTAAGCCCGGATAAAATGGGAGAGTTGCGTCAAGAAGGGCATCTGGCGTAAAACCTGTGCCAAGCTTGTATGTGCGGACCGGATGGTCTGCTGTGGTGACCCCTTGCCGGGATCAGGCAAAAGACCAACAACAATGTATTGAGATCACAAAGACCCGGTTTGTTGGTGATCATAAGTATCCCCTAGGAAGAAAAACCCTTCAGTGTGTTTTGCAAATAATCCAACATAACTGACTTCCTGTTGAGTTGAGCCAATGACATGCAATGCAAAGGTTGTTCAGCTCGAAGAAATCTAAATGCGTTCCAGGTTTGTGGATATGTGCAAGTGTGTATGAGCTATACAGCAAAATCCTTAGAAGACCAAGCTACAGGGTTGATGTCATAGTGCTTGGGCCCTAATTATTAAACCATCTGTAAAACATTGTAATGATCAAAGCCCTCTCCTCATCTTCTTACCGGGTCTCCTTTGATCCCGGGTTGCCCTGGAATGCCCGGTGACCCTGGCACACCTGGGCAAGGGCCGCTGTTGGTATTCTAGAATAGATTAAACAGACACTGGTGCTACATACATTATGTAAAGCAAGCAGTGCTTCTCATGATGAAACATGTGTTTAAAGATAGCGTCTAGACTTCTTTTGGTACACTCACAGGCCTCTGCGGTTCCTCTTCCTGCAGCCTCTCGAGACACTGTGGGGAAAAAAAATAACAGCCAGGGATTGCTTTACAAGCTCATTTGTATGCATCCGTAAATAAAATGAACCTGCACAACAGTACATCAAGGGCTGTGTGACTAGAAGCTAATTTCAATGTTTACTTGGCAGTAGGTTGCCAAATAGGAAGCTTCGTATCAGTACTTGCATGATCTGTGGCTGTGATTATGCAGGATATTGCACCTTTTCAAGTATAATAACAAAAAGAAAGGCAACTCGTATATTCGGTTTAGGAGAAAAATGGGCCTGGAAGTGGAACAATGCTTCAGTGATTTTCGCAATATGAAAATGAGTGGACGTTACAATTATTTTAATATCACATTCATACTACAAAGGGTAAGATGCGCTACACACATGCCATTATATCATATTTTTAAATACAGACTTGCAGATATAATTCCATGAAAATAATAGAGCTGCCCTAAGACATCTAATTACAGAGCAGGTATAAAAAAAAAAAAACATTTTTTAAAAATTACCTTCTCACATCCATCGGAAGAAATAACACCAGGCTTGCCATGATCTCTCTTGTCCGGCTTAGCGTCAGGTACCCCAGGTACGCCAGGCAGACCTTTGGTACAGTCGCCACAATCCTACAGGAGAGCACATGCATGGCAGACAAACAACTATTGAATGAAATAAAAATAAAAATTCAGCATATAGAGGTACTTGTGAGAAAAAGTGTCTAGTGTGGCACTGAGGCACGCCCATGGGAGTATTTTATTCATTACACAGTTCAGCAAGCATGAACAGAAACCAAATAAAATGCACCCATATATTAGCTTTGAGACCAAAGGAATCACTAGTACTGTAGAGCATGACGAATGGATCCAGTTTAAGTTTTAGATGTGCAAACATTATTGGCGTTAACGCATGAGTGACCGGTGACCCCATGACATGAGATGAATAATTACTTTTGGTCACTCAAAGTTTGTGCCTCGTGAGAGTGAATGCAATTAGGCCACTAAAATAATGCTGAGCTACTCAAAAAATAAATAAATAAATAAATAAATGTAATGTGTTGCTTAGACCATGGTGTTTTTTTAATTATTAAATCTGATTCAGCAAAATATGTTGGTCTTTGTGTGTATATGCACAGATTTACTATTATTAATATTAATCATATATACAGATTTAGTATTATTAATATTCATCACATTTATCAATAGACATTTATATAATGAAAGCTCATTCATTGGGACTTGTGTAATCTTATAGTAAACAAATAAAAAATGTGGATATCCACCATGAGGATCTCATTAAATGATAGGTGACAACTTCTCATTCCATAATGTTTAAGGGGGCTCTGATTTAAATACTTGGAAATTCAAAATGTTAAATTTTCCAAGACTTTTTTTTTTTTTTTTTTTAAATAAAAGCAACAACAAATATATTTTTTTCTAGGGTAATACTTTTTCCAATATATATATATAATTTTAAAGGTCAAATTAAAGGCAGATTTATTTTAAGTTAATAATAATAATTTTTTTTAGAAACTGACACTGGCACTTGTGGTTAACGTGCCGTTTTAGGGTTACATATAGCTTTTTTTTTTTAAAGCATGATGTAATTCACTCTTTTTTTATTGCTTACATAAACACTAATACAAACTGTCGTATTAAGAACCTTTCTCATCTGATTTAATTCATTCCAAATCAAATCATGCAGAAGCAACATCCACTCAAATCGAAACGTGTTCTGTGTTGTTAACATTTTATTCTTTTATGAATAGAAAGGAATGTTCGTGTCTTGGATCAGTGTGCACTGCAAAATCTCACAAGTTTCAACTGAGCTCCACAATAGCTCCGAAGCTACACTGTGAAAGTTCAGCTCTTACTGCACATGAAGTCCCAGCGTGAAGTGTTACATGAATGTAAGAGAAAGCGTGGGCATGACGGACAGACTGAAGGCTGAACTTATGTCAGGGTAGGAAATGCATGTGGGCACAGGCACTGGTCTAAAAAAATATAGGATTTGATAAATATGAAAACTTTCGTACAATGTGACTAACCTTTTTGTTATTGGAAGAATCCGGATCTAATGGAATCTGGAAAATGGACAGAGAGAAACAATATTCAGGAAAGTTTCAGTATACATAACTTCTGTATTTATAGGAATCAGTTTATTAGGGATCTCTTTGAAGAATTAATAAAGATCAATAACATTTATATCACACTTAACATACTGTAGAATACTTATTAACAACATTTTGATTATTGATTAAATATATAATTTATCATGGTTTTAACAGGAAAACCATTGTTTCATTACACACAGCAGTACAGGAGGTCCAACATCTGCCTGCAATGGTTATTAATAACATCATATTAAAAAGACACAAGGCTGTATATTTTGTCTAATTAACTCCAACAAAACCTTTTCCCCAATTTGTGCACTTTAAAGTGAAATGTGAAATATATGTACTACTACTATAATGTTGTACTTTACTACTACTAAAATGCTGTACTTTACTATTACTACTACTACTACTACTACTACTGATAATAATAATAATAGTAATAATAATAAATACCACAACGATAATCTTAGATAGGCTTGCACCAAGCACATAGAGAGGGATCAAACTTGTCGTTAAAAGCTCAAATACACCACTCAAGTTTAGTACTATTTTATTCCCCATCATATAATAAAGACAGAACTGCATGTAATCTTATGGCCTGAAGCTGTGCTACGCTTCACTCATAAAACTGTAACATGCTTGTTACTTATATAGTAACATTAATGGACATCAGTCAGAATGTAATTATCATACTAATCACTCCATATTTGCACATTATTATTATTATTATTATTATTATATTTATATAAATATTATTATATAATGATATATATAATTATTATATATTACTATAATATTATTAATATTATTATATTAATACTACTTTTACTACTACTACTAATAATGTTTGATCCAACATATCCTATCATTTATAATTTTCTTTTTATGAGTTATTTATACTAATTAAGCACACTATCTAATAAAACCATACAGTGAGAAGCAAACAATTCGGTGCCCTTTTTTCTCCGAGAGCATTATTGCAAAGTATTCGTCTATTCTTCCTATTCACTCCTGTTGTACTAAACCACCTTCATCACCTCAGGTGTATGAAAACATACTGCAGGTAACAAGGGACTTTTAAAGACCGTCCCAGCATTGTAACGTTTCTTTGATTTACTAACTTTTGAACCTAGCCCTAATCTTGTAAAACAACACACCGATTTTATAGTAATAATATTCATTGAATGTGTCAAACTTCCCATTTATAGCTCACCCCATAACCCAGAAGACGTGCAGTCAGTGACCTGCTTTCATGAACGCCTTTTCACTGAACGCCGCTGTATGTCAGTAGAAGCCAATCTGTTAAGTAATTTCCGCGCTATACTCTCATTTTAAAGGAGAAAAAAAAAGGATCCAAAAAAAAAAAAAAAAAAAAAAGGTGCTGTAATTTTTCTTTAATGAGTGTTCTATAAAAGAACATCAATTACTGGAGCTTTTAACCTACAGCCTGGACTGGTACAGAACCTGGCAGAATTCGCCAGTGCAAGCCTATGGATGTTAATAAAGCAGGTGTCCGCAGTCACTAAACAGATGTCAGGTTCATATTTCTCCTGTCACTACTGGGTGGTCTGAAACACTGAAACCACCTCCGCCGTGTGATGTGTGATGAAATGCTTGTAAATGGGCGTCTTGCAAACTTTGCTCTCTGCGAGATCTACCGGGGCCGACTCGTTCTGCGTGTACTGCTGTAATCAGCAAGGGTTGTGTTGTAATTTGCGGTTCCGAAGCAATTTGCACTAACTTTTGATTAGGTGCAATTACAGGATCTTTTAAAGACGTCATAATTATGATGTCTACTGTAGGTAAGGTTAGTGTACATACGCAGGCTATTCTGCCTTTTGATTTGAAATGCCTATTTATGTTTTTCAAGTAATTTTAACTACCTAGAGACTGGTAATTACTGTACATACATAGCAGGCAAAGTCAAGTTTTGTTTAGTTTTGGTTTCGGCTCCAGTGTGGTGGTTGGATTAATCAAGGATTAAGGGGCCGGATGCTGAAACAGTTTGTCTGTAAGAATCTGGTGATTTTTACCCAGAAATGGAGCAGGACTGAGACGGGATTCGTTAAAACCTGGACATTTTTCATGAAGACATGAAGGTGAGCATGGACCGTCGTCCAGAAAAGACACTAAGTGCTGCTCTAAATTAGATCTAATACCTCTTACTTTACTGCACATCGGTTGCTCTAATGGCCACCCTCCCTGCAACTCAACACAATGCCGCTGTTTACCATCAAATGGAGCTTAGGAACACCGAAAGGATGACGCCGGCATTGGTCTTCAAAATGAACATTGGCACAATTGAGACCACTCGCGTTTGTGCTGAGCTAAAATGCTCGCGAGTGCTTACCAGTTTCTTTTCGGGAAACCATTAAAAAAAATACGGTGTGTTGTTATTGTCCTCGAGATGCTGCACTAGTGAACTTCGTCTCTGCACATCATTAATCCCACTAATAGCTCGTATAAAGCCCGGCCTGCTCCAGTTCCAAAGCAGCCCTGTGTTTAAATTTTTAACACACCCTCATTGACTTCCCTCATTGAAATCTTCATCTTCGGCTTAAGAAGTGTTTAAATACTTTATTAGCTCAAGTGACTGAAATATTAGTTCAAGAGACTGAGTCAACAAGACGGTAGACGTTAGGAGTGGTACTTGCCTAGAAGGTACTTGCCCACTTTGATGTCATTATTTCTAATGTTTATAAACATTTACTAATTAAGTAAAAGGTTTCTAAGAAAAACAAAAAACAAAACTGCCAGTTGATTGGATACCTGTTTAAATCAGATTTTATGTAAGCAAACACATCAAGAATTCATTTGCACACTGTGTAACTACCAACCAGTATGAATAGGTCAGGATCTTAGAGGAAGTGAATGAGGGTGTGATAAATTAAAAAAAAAAAAAACCCAAACGCAACCCAAAGCAGATATCAACCAACCAGATTCGTGAGAATTTATGCGAACCAATCACAAAAGTACTCCATTAGCTCCTCCCACTATTCAGTTACTCACTGCTGTGCCGGGCGGACCCGGTTGCCCTGGTAAGCCATCATTGCCAGGCTGACCCTGCAAAAAGGAATTGAGGTTGAATGCAGCCTTCAGCCAGGCTCTGGACACCTCCGTCTCCAGCGTGGTATGGAAAAAGTAGCCGGGATCTGGTTTGTGTTCCAGCGCGCAGCCTTTAAACGTTTAGGTTTAGCTTGTATTTTGACTTGCGTTTAATTTTAGATCTTCTCGTTCAGGCTTGGGAAATCAACACAACACCAGGTTAAAGACCAAGCTTTGCTCACAGTGAAGCCTTGCTGAGACACTACTGTAGATTTCCCAATGTTCAATTAAGAGAATGAGTTGTTTTTAAAAGAAGCCATAAAATGACAAAAAAAAAAAAAAAAAAAGAAGAAGAAGAAAATACTACCTTGGGTGATATCCAAATTGAAATTTACAGGCAAATCTTATTGTTAATGACCAGAGAGTGTAAAGGGGGCACCTCAACAAGGGAACTGTATTCCAGCACTTCACAGTGAGCTTGGCACGGTTTTTAAAAAGAGAAAACAAGATTACCAACTAACAACATTACTTTTAATCGGCTCAATATTACTTTTAAAATTATTATTCACATTATTATTAATTTCAGATTAAAAATACATTTAATTCTACATTTACGTTACGTTTTTAAAATATATATTATAGGCAACATTCCCAGGCCCCCTTCCAAGTGTTAGTACAACTTGAACATATAGGCAGTTTAACGCGACTTTAAAGGATTAATTTAGCAGCATTAACAGAAGCAGCTACATTACAAGCTACATTACATAATCAGCTGTTTTAGCCTGTTGTGTACTTAATTATAATTTAATTAAGTATTATTACATTGAAGTTTACATTATCTGTTTAGTTTATATAACAGTGGTTTAAATTGTACTACATTAATTACAGAAATGATATAAATAATGTGTAATATTTTATTCAGCTCTAGCCAAAGCCCACAGCTTCCCATGCAGGCCGCCTTCCCCATCAAAAAAAGCCACATACTAAGACAATGCAAGACACAGAGAGACAACAGAGGACGCAGAAGCTCACAGAGACACAGGTTTGAATCCCATACTGAAGACCAGAATTTTGCAAAGGAGATCCAAAACCCACACCGTTAATCACTTACCTTTGGGCCTGGATGCCCTGTGAATCCTAGGGGCCCTGGGGGTCCTGGTGGACCTGGAGGTCCTGGAGGCCCCTAATAAAGCACATCCGGTACATCCGATTAAGACAAGACATGAGACAAGATAATTCAGTAAGTTTAAAAGTCTATTACAAGTATTTCTTTTATTTGATCAGACAGATGGTATAGAGGATGTGGCATAGAGGACAGAGCTTCTTTCTAATTTATTCATTTACTTTCCTTCAGCTATTCCTAAAACAATTATGGAGCGTAAAACCCAGCAAGCCTGTGAAGCAAAAAAAAATTGCTGAAATTTGAAGCTGGTTTGTAGCATACCAAGAATACCAACTACTTCGCTGTTATTTGATGTTAAATTATTGTGGTTGGTTTAGGTGGAATGTAAATTAGTTGTGTTTTGTATCTACTTATATTTATGTATACTTTAAATATATTGCTTATTATTATTATTTATTTATTATTATTTCTTAAAATAAAAAGTGTTTTTTTTATGTCATCCAGCATTTTTTTGTGGCTCTTTAATTTTAAGTATACCAAACGAGGGTGGTAGGTTTCTCACCCGCCATGTGGAAGGCCCGGGTTCGATTCCCAGCCAAGGCCCAAACCCCAGCCACTGGCAGAAGGGAAAGGCCTTCTGCATAGTTCAGGACATAATGGGTTGTTTATAAGAATCATACTGTCGTGGGGTCAGGGGTAGCTCAGTGGTTAAGGTCTCAGAACCCCACAACCATCAAGTTATCACTGTTGAGCCCTTGAGCAAGGCCCTTAACTCTCAACTTCTCAGATGTATAATGAGATAAAAATATAAGTCGCTCTGGATAAGGGAGTCTGCCAAATGCTTAAATGTAAATGTAGAACAATAACCTACAACAGATCTTTAACTAGATCTAGTCTCAGTACAGGTCCCAAATCCTGCTCTGAACCCTCACCCCTGACTGCCTTCTACCCACAGGGAGACACTCCATGAGGCCTTCAATCTTGCCCGCCAATCCATTCCTATCCCTGATCTGGTCCTTGATCATGTCCTTGTCTTAGGATTAACCCAAGACCCTGGCATCTTTACTGGTCCGACTCCTCCCGGCCCCACAGTCTCAGTTCCTGTGACCTCTACTTTTGGCTGTTGGCCTGTTATATCCACTGTTCCAATCCAGGAGACCACACTGCCCCTCTGCCAGCCTCTGTGGGGTCACCATGCCAGACTCTGAGACTGGAAGCAATGGCACCATATGCTCCTAAGTGTGCCGCACCAGTTAATGTGCCAGTCTGTGCTATAACTCTCCCTGTTCATTATTTTGGCCGTTGCCTCGTTATCTCAATGCCTGCTTCACATCTGCCAAGATTAATCCTTCTAGTTATTATGGAAGGAAAAATTTTGTCTATTTAGCTTATGTCAGCCAATAGGGGAAGGGTGTCTAATTTCAGGTTTTGACCAATGACGTCTGCTTGACTGCACGGTTTATTGGACCTCATTCATTTGTTCATCCCAGAACTGATGAGCCACCAGGTTTTGTAAATGATGTCAATGATGAACTCTGACCTCCATATTTTTTATGTATTTTTTAACATGTGGTAAATGTTGGTAATTTAACATTGCGACCCAATGTAATGTTTTCTCAGTATCATTGTTCGCTTTAAATTTTAAGGAGGATGGTCCTCCCTTTCTTCAATGGATAAGCCTCATCTGATATATTCCTATCAATGAATTAAACATGTCTTACAGTGTTGATCAGAGAATTATTGTTTTGCAAAAAAAATAGCACTGCAAACAGTTAGAGCTGAGCTTGATGACTAGTGCATTTGTTAGCCCAGAGCTTGTTAACCTGAGGACCAGGCTGCCACGGGACCGAGGGACCACCACCAGGGACACCCTGCGACACAAAAACAATGGAATTCCAAGTCACATGACCTCAAGCTGACCTTGTTCAATATGTTATTTGGACTTACACCTTAAGCACACACACACACACACACACACACGCGCACACACATACACACGCACACACATGTGGCATTAGAGAAGCATTTTATGTTATGTCCTTAAAAAAAATCAACTGCAGAATTATTGCCACCCTTTCAAGAAAACAAAGTAAGAAACGATGAAGCTTTGAAGTATAGGGATATTGTATTATGCCTTTATATGGAAAAAGTCTGAACACAAGCTGCTTGATTGCACAAGCCGCGCCTTTTCCCCTATAATAAATATTGATTTTAGCATCCATCAAAAAATAACTGCACTGAAGCACTTCCTGTCTAACAAGGCTTGTAGACACTTAAAGAAAGAATATTTAAAGGACATTTATTTTCCTAGATTTACTGTATGCACATGGACTTTATTCTCTTAATTCAGGCCAGAGATACTGTATAGGTTTTAAACAGTATGCATAGACTAAGAGGAGACGGTTGCAAAACACACTAGCTCAGGAAAAAATCGAGGATGACATTTCCAACCTCGAAAAACAATATTTATAATTTGAAAAAATCTGATCATGTCATTTGTATTACATCATATTATATTTCAGTCATATTGAATGCTTAATCCTGATTGGTCAGGATTCGAGCTCAATGTAATCGATTATCACTTCTACAGGGACAAATTACAATAAAAAAAACAACCAACAAATAAATAAGAACATGTAATTGTTGATACTGCAGAGATAGGGGTGTCATTACTTTCAAACAGTTAGAAGTAAAACAGAGACAAAATTCCTTGAGCATGAAGCACATCTTGCCACTAAAGCTGATATTGGTTTGTTATTAGAAAAGTAAAACACCTTGAGTTGACTTGTTATTGAAATCATTTATTAATTTTTTTTTAAAGGTTCTCCATAATTCTGCAGTCGACAGCAGCTGCACTAATATAAAAAGGAGAAGAAAGCCTGGGTGAGATGGATAAAGCATTTGCAATTTGGCATGCGTGTCTGAAATAATGTGCTTAAGACGACGTGACGTGACGGTACTCACAGGTCTTCCGGGTTGAAGATTTGTATACGGCACACAGTTGCATTCTCCCGGTTCTCCCTATGAAAAACACATAACACACAGTCCTGTCTTCTTGCATGCGGCGCACTGGGATCAAGCAACTCTGTTATGGTGTTCAAATATGATCTCGTGCATTACAATCGAGTGTAAAATCACATGTGTATCTCAGTGCTCGCTGGATCACTGATTACAGTACACTCGTGCATCACTCTCGCTACAATACACTCATTTAATGATCTCTTTCGCTAATTCTTTTCCGAATGCTGTGGTCAGCCGCACCTATTTAAACCTATTTTACAGTTTACAGATTGCTCTGGTTTGATCATTTGAGATTGTAATCGTTGTGTCTTGACTGCATACGTCACTAGTGTTATTTCCGGCAATGAAAATGAGATGCAAGACAAGATGTCGCGGATATCAATGAACAGCGACGGTGACAAAATCAGCATGCGATATCGTTGACCAAAAAACACGAGACTGGAATATGGTCGGAAAAAAAAAAAAAAAAGTCTGCCTTTATTTTTGTCAACATATAATTTGCCTCACAATCCGCTGCGATACGGTGTTCATTCATGAGCAGCAGTGTTTCCCGGGTCACGGCGTGAGGCATATCAGGGGTAGTTTGCGCGCGGCAGTGACAGGATGTTATGAGCTTGGTTAAAAATAAATAGAATTAGCTGAAAACATCAGATGAAAAGATAAATCTTAAATGTTAAGATAATTATTTTGTAAAAAAAAAAAAAAAAAAAAAAAGGTTTTGGCTACACTATAGGGTTAATTAATATTAATAATTAATAATCAATATAATTATGTATATTTATTATAATTAATAATAATCTTATTGCTACAATGTTACATTTTGATGGTCTAAAACAAGACTAAAATGCCCAGACTTTTAGTCAACTAAAAAAAAACAAGATAAGATTGACTAAATACGTATGATTAAAAAAAAAACAACAACAGGGACTAAGACTATATCCCGGGACTAAGACCAAGAATAAAATTGAAAATAGCTGACAAAATTTGTATCTGTAACAAAGTATGACGTAAGATCACATAGTGCTTTTGCAGAATATATGATTTACGTGAAGTATCGATGCATCCCCAGTTTCGCATCACGTCTCGTTACCTGAGATATACTCGAGAAGCAATTTCAGTTCTTAAAAATGACATCTAATTAATAACCCCATTTCTGCTTTTAGTGGCGCTTTCGAATGCATCAGTCGCGCACCGTCCACATAATCAATTCCCTCTTGGTAGCACCTACATCTCATATGCACCTTCACACACACATTTGGTTTGGAGGACCTCCAAATCCCCTCCTCAGTCCACTGAGCCGGAGTCTTACCTTGTCACCCCTGGGTCCGACAGCTCCCTGAAAGACAGGACACACACACACACACATACACACACACCTCAGATTTAGTCTGCTATTGTGTTTAAAGCCCCTGGGCCTGTGAGATGAGTGCAGATAAGGAACGAGAGGGGACAGCTGATGAGATGAAAGCAAACAGCGCGTTGATACGGATCCCAGGCAGCGCTAGAGACAACCCCGACCGTATCCCCATCCATTCCCGCGTCGCCTGGTAATTAACATCTGACGCTGTGAAAGCAGACAGTGTCGCCTTTGTTTCTTTAATGAGGAGCGCTTTGCCAAGACAATAAATTTCCCACATCCATTGTCCCTACAGCTGACAAGATGGCATCCGATGCCAGGAGCATGCAGCACCGTTTGATGAACTGAATGAGTTACAGGAGGCTCTAATATCAAGAGCAGTTTTCATTTCATCAACAAACAAAAAAAAACGTCCCTTTTGCTTATTCATCCTTTTTGTGTCCCAGACACCTTATTTAGACGTTGTTTATGTTTCCTGTCATGACCCCTGTGCTTCGTTTTACTCCCCTTCCATCTGGCAAGCATCTTTTAAACAGAAAAGTACAGCTTGGTCACATGACCATGAACTCTGCGTCAAAATCTTCCAAATGGTTCGACTGATACAATTCAGAAAAATCGTCTTTAAAAAACGTGTACGAGCTCATATAAAAAAAAAGTATGATAACTCAATAACAAGCTCTCGATTTTTTTTTACGTTGGCTGCAATTAACATGGCCATGTCACATCGTCTGCACGCTTTAGCGATACAATTGAAAAGAATCTAATTTATAAGACTCTAAGTAATCTAATACATACTGCATAACGGATCTAAGATTTAAACTGGTTAAACATTTCATAGCAGAAAGAAAAGAGGCGCAAATACTTTACTCACCGGTGCTCCGTCTTCTCCTGGGATTCCTTGAGGGCCAGGGAAACCATCTCTACCCTGAAACACATTAAGCAACAGCATTATTAAGACAAATTTAATCGCGATATATTTTACATATTTATTCGCACATTTATTTTTTTTCCATTTTCATATAATATATTTTTATATAATGTAAGCCTACATCATTACAATATTATTCTGATAAATGGCCATAAATAAAAATATTACTGTTCTGTATAATATTACTGTATTATAATTTTTTGCATGTCTTCTATCTTTTGGCATAACCCTATAATAATAATAATAATAATAATAATAATAATAATTAAAGGTGGAAGCTCATATCACATCTGTCTTCAGATTGCTGTCTCAGGAGTAAAAGTAAAAGTATAATTAGACATTTGTTCCGAATTGGAAAAGCGAACATGTCTTAGTCGAGTTCTTACCGGAGATCCTGCTACGCTGATGCCGATCGGCCCCTGAGGTCCTGCCGGTCCCATTTCTCCTTTCGGACCCTGTATGGGTCACATGATTAGTCAAGGAACTGTGCATCCTCAGCCTCAGTTCCCACTTGACAGTTCGCGATCTCGTACAGTATGATTTCTGCTATACAGTAAATCGCCACATTTTCAATACTGGGCTTGTTGTTGGCCTGGTAGTGACTCTGTAGTATCCACTGCAGTGGAATGAGGATTGTTTTACCTAAAACCCTAAGCAGCATGCTGTAGCTTGTCATAGCCCTTGGCTTGGTACAAGAGCCTCCGTTTATGTACAGAAGGTCATGAACAGGCCTACAGAAACATATGGTGAACCTGTGAGTCAGGAGCTACAGATCACTGCGAGTCAGCTTAACACACCAGGATCTTCCTGACCGCCTCCGGCTCTTTGCAAAAATCATTCTTAAGTGAGAACTGGGCTTTAGCGCTTAGATATCCACAACCATATATTATATTTGGATATTTCTACTTTTTGAATTTATATTTGGAGTCGCCTACCTTTTGTCCAACTGGTCCTATAATCCCAGGAGGTCCCTGAGGTCCTGATGGACCCTACGGTAATAAAAATAATTATGCATGTGAGTAATGGGTAAAATAACGCATAGAATTAAGCTTTAAAGCGATTACTAACGCTGTTTAATGCACTTACTGTAGGTCCAGGAACACCTCTCGGCCCTTGGTCACCCTAAATGGAAAAATAGTCAAAGGATGGATTAGTGAAAAAAAGTATAAATAAATAAAATAAACAGGATAATATAATATATTTGGACTATTTAATTATATAATTTTTAATACGCCGACAAATCACGGTGGTGTGAAAAAGTATTTGCCCCCTTACTGAAACTTTAATGTTTCAGATCATGAAACTAATTTAAATATTAGTCAAAGATAACACAAGTAAAAACATCATGCAGTTTTTTAAATGAAGGTTTTTATTATTAAGGGAAAATAAAGAAAACGTTCAATTTCTCCAGCCACACCCAGGCTTGATTACTGCCACACCAGTTCGCAATCAGGGAATCACTTAAATAGGTTAAATAGGAAGAAAACTGAACTCTGGTGTGATAAAGGGGGCCAACACTTTTTCACACCACTGTAGGTGCACATGGCATTTTCACATTTAATCCAACATCCTACATGAAGCGGCTTTTAAAAGGCTACAGTCAAATGTGGTGTGGGTCGAGAAAGCATGAGCGACGACTATAAGCACTAATGAGATTTGCTTTTTATACATCCTTGTGGGATGTGTTGGCTACGTGTATTGGAACGTTGGTTATAGAAATATATATACCGGTCATAAAAACAAAATCCATAAAATAATAAGTTAATTTTAAGCTGATTTTAAATCACATTTTCATAGATATGCTAGACATGCATTGTATAATTGTGCGTATATTTAAACCTAGCCTTTAAATCCAGCGTATCGTGCGGAGAGTAACTCACTTTCTTCCCGGCTTTCCCCATGCCCGGTTCACCTGCCTCTCCCTTCTCTCCCTTGGATCCAGGTAAGCCCACAACATCGCCCCCATCCACAGGAAGTGTCGGACAGCTGTCACAGGAGTCGCCCTGGCAACAGAGGCAAAAAAAAAAACGACATGAGGACCCAAGGGCTCGGTGTTTAGCATAAGCAGCTTTGACGCCACTTCAGAGGGACTGGCGCCTGCCACTTATGTGTAAATGGGATATGTAAATGGGATGTAAGTCATTTAGTTCCATCGCTGTCACACTTTTTTTTTTTTTTATTATTACTTTTATTTATTGTCCCGAGCGAATTTGTTGCAGTCGTCTCTGTTTACACTTCTGAAAGCATTATCTGTCAGCATTTGCTGTTCGGCGGCAGAGTACATTTTAATATTTCATGACTGTTTTACTTTTCACGTCACGTTCGGTCGTTTTACAAGTTAGGCTGTGTGAATAAGCAGCGTGCGCCATGCATATTGCATGCGTTCCTACTGTTCGCTCGTGCGCTGATCTGCTTTATAGGAAGTAACAAAGCGATCGAGTCTCTTAAAGGATTTGAGCAACCATTATATTTCTTCATTTTGAATTGAGAAGAATCAACAAGCTAGAACAAAACGTCTCAAGTATCAAAGGGGTTTAAAAAAAAAGAAGGAAAAAAAAAAGGAAAAGCTTCACCTGGGGCTTTGCAACAACTGGTAAATAATTTTGATCATAAGTCAGGGTGTAAAATTTACTTTAAAAAGTACAACACACCTGAGCATTGCTCGCTTGGTTGGGTTAAAAAAAAGAAGTGCATTTTCTTTAAGTTAACAATTATCAAATGGACAAAGTCGAAAAATTTTACTGTAACAAACACCTGCTATACGTACAGTACAAGGGCCGTTCAAGTCAAACCAGGACTTTTGATTGTGCAGAATAACAGAACACTACAGTGGAACCTCGGATTACGAGTAACGCAGTTTACGAGTGTTCCGCAAGACGAGCAAAGATTTTTAATAAATTTT
>JAQMYK010000021.1:9324739-9348015 GCA_030014345.1 Clarias buthupogon
TCTTTCATTTTGTGAAGCTGCTTTGAGACAATGTCCATTGTTAAAAGCGCTATATAAATAAATTGAATTGAATTGAAATTGAAAATATTAGTGAACAGAGTGTACACTGCATTAGTGTACTTAGTGTACACTGGGATAAGTGCATTGTCATTTTGTCATTAGTCCTGGTTTGACTTGAACACCCCTTTATATTAATAAGCCTAGTTACAGCAATGATAGCGCATCATTCCAGTGTTGGTGTTTCATTTTGATTAGAGAATTTCTTATTTTTATGATATGAGTGTGCACTCACTTAAAAATGCTCAGCCATGCCTTCACTCCACACTCATACCAGTTTCAATCACCTCACTAAACCAGTTCATTTAATTATATTCATTACAAAAAAAATATTCTAAGGAATATGTCCTTTTGATTTTTTTTTCATCTTATTACTGTTCACATCATATTTTCACTTATGCTCATGAAACCCCAGAGCTTTCAGACTACATCCTGACTTCATTAGAATTCAGCTTCGACTGCAAGTTATGTTCAGACCCACACTGATAGCAATGCACCATGACTTTAATCACTGGAAAGATGCGCTACACCGCTGACAGATGGATCAAGAGTGCTTATTAGAAGAGAATTCCCGGAGTATTCAGCCACATGCCTGAGCTTCTTTGTGGAACTCATTTGAGTCAAGGAGGATGTAAAAACTCTCCCAGGACTCCTAGGATAGCTGAAATAACCTTTCATAATGTAGAACAAGTATCAAAGTATCGCATTTGTTCTGAAAAAAAAAAAAATCAGACAAAAGTGATCTTTACAAGGAAATACTCTCTAAAATATATACACATAAAAACGCATAGGAAAATAATCAATGTGAGGATGGGTTCATATGGCCAGATACACTACAGAGCACTCCTTCTACTTACTCACTCCTTCTCAATACCATGTACAGGTCTGAAGGCTATCCCAGGGGACTCGGGACATGAGAAGGGGTACACCCTAGATGCGGTGCCAAACAATCAAAGGGCACACAAGCACACACTCACACACTACTGGCAATTTGGAAATGCCACTAACCCTAACGTGCATGTCTTTGTACTGTGGAAGGAAACCGGATTACCCTGAGGAAACCCACCAAGCGCGGGGAGAACATGCAAACTCCACACACACACCGACACGAAGGTGCGATTCAAACCCTCGACCCTGGGGGTGCAAGGTGACGGTGCTAACCAAACTAACATTTAATGTTGTGGAACTGCTGCAAAAAGGACATCATGTATGCTAAAGACATTATAATCAGTCTTTCTATTACCAATTACTCAAAATTGTAAAATTGCATCTTATATAAAACAAAACTGTGTTGCAAAGAAACCCAAAACCTTTTAATCTGTTTAATTTGAGCATTCACAATACAAGTCCTAAGATAAGCTGCATTGATATAATATACTTATACTAATATAGTTTAATATGTTTGCATTAATTTAGTTTTTGCAGCTGGAACATCTGTCCAAACTATTCTTTATTATAACGTCACCTTCTGTCCTTTGAGTCCGTCTCTCCCATTCTGCCCAGGCTGTCCCGGAGATCCTGGTGTTCCACCAACTCCAAGCTCTCCCTGTAAGCCCTGATCACCCTGCAGATATGGACAGGATTATGATTATCTAACAATGTACTATAAGATGGTGTCCAGAAGGTCATTGCTACAGTATAACTCCTGGCATTCACATATCTCTAAGAACTTACCTTATCTCCTTTTGGGCCTTGAGGTCCCTGTCGAGATCAAAAGAGGGATCAATTTAAAAGTGAGTCACACGCTGATGTCTGGATTAAATCAGATCTCAATGAGAGGATTGTGGTGTTGTCATAAAAAAAAAAAAACTCAATTTTGTTAGAGAAACTATGAAGCATCATGTGATTTTTTTTTTGTCACCCTGTGTATTGTGGAAATTATGATGCATGATTACAAACTAAAAAAAGAAAAGTGAGAGAAAGAGAGATGCAGAGGGAGAACTCAAACACATGCTCAGTAATGCAATTTTAAAGACATTATCATATCTTGTCTTCATCAGTTTTTCATATCAGCCAGGTGCCAAAACATTATAATATTTGAAATATTTATTTTCTACTTTTGGATATGTGAATTTCTTATATGATAATTCGAAATTTGCATACATATGAACGCCAGTGAAAAAACTGCGACCATAAAATCAGACACACCTCTTTGTCGTTCTCGGATGGGGAATTTGAACACACACCGCACGAGTCCCCCTGAGACACATAACAAACGCGTCACATTACATTCACGCATATTCACAAACAAAGCTTCATTTAGAACTTAAAAAATAATAATTAAAATGGTACCTTTTCACCTTTGGTCCCTGACAATCCAGACTGACCAGCATTTCCCTACACAACAAACATACAACCAGATACAACTGGAATATGATTACATTATCAGGGTCACATTATATTATTATTATTATATTATACATTACTACTGTATATATTATTTAGCCCTTTGCTGTGTGAAACTTTGCAGCGATTATAAAGCAGAACCGAAAATAAGGACGGGCAAATGATCACTCAGCAGAGCCTAATAAATGTAAAAAAATTGTCAAGTTAATCTATTTTACTGCTAACATATTTTAATAAAATATATTAATAATATAAACAGAAAGCCAATAATATGCCTGGCCGCCCGGGGGAAACCCATCAAATGATGCTGAGACGGGAGCCATGAGTAGGAAATGTTGAGCTTCTCAATTTCAAGGGGAAAAAAGTGTAAACAAGATTTAACCATAACAGCGTAAAAATATAAATATAGATTTATTATATAATCCTGGTCTGGCTATAAAGATTATAAACAAGGATACAGTTTAATATACAAAGCTGAAAAAATGACTTTTTTTCAAGGAGGGATTTTTTCCGCGATTTTCTCCCTAATTTACAGTAGTCGTGTACAATTCCTCCCCGCCACTAGGGGGCTCCACATTAAGGCTACTACTGCCATTCAGTCGGGAGGGCTGAAGACTGGGCCGTGTTTCCTCCGCACCATGTGATGCCAGCCGACCGCATCTTTTCAAACAGCTCGCTCGCACACCGTTGGGAACGGCGTAACACACTCGGAGGACAGTGCTATCCGCTCCTTCCGCTTGCGTGAGCTCACAGACGCCCCTGATTGGCTGTAGAGCCGTGATTAATGTGGGAGCACTAAGTACCTCTCATCCCTATCGATTTTCAAAGTTGAGACATTCCAGTCGCTTGGAATGTTCCCAAAAACGACTGCAGTGCGCTCTCAGCCGGGACGTATGACCTTCTTTAAAACGTCTGCTCCATTCAAATGTTTTATTACGGCTAAGGGTCTTATCCCTATTCTGTACTTGAGGTCTTCTGTAAATGTTAACTGGCTTTTCACAAATCCCGGTTTGACTTGAATGCCCCTTGTATGAAGCTTTAAATAGTTATGGTGGGAATACTGCTTATGGTTGTAGATTTCCTTAATAAGGTATATTAAAGTATTCTTGTCATCATGCATAGTGTCCACTGTACAAGCCTCTGGAGACAGTGTTATGATCTGGCGTTGCTTCAGGTGCTCAGGTCTAGACTCAGCAATGTTATGTGGCAACAAAATGAAGTCAGCTGACCACCTGAATGTACTGAATGACCAGGTTATCTTGTACGTCTATGGAGTTTTTCCTCCCTGATGTCACGGGTATAATCCAGGAGTTAGATTCTGAACCTAATGGCGACCGCAACTGTGCGCTGTAATCAAAGCTGAAGGTAGTCGAACGAAATCTTATGTTAAAGTTTCATCAGGTGAAAGGTTTTTCCAGGCCGCCACACATATACCTATTCACAGTCTGTGCAACAAAGCACATTAATATACAGATCCACAGCGCAGTCAGGAGCCCAAGGTTGCATTTTTCTCCCCATTAAATTTCACTCCGCAGTGCAGCAGAAATGTCACGGCAGCTCATCACCTTTTCTCCTCTCTGTCCATCCTTGCCAATTAGACCTCTAGGACCAGGCTTGCCCTGAAAAATGGTTTCCATTTATTGTCTAGACAATCTTTAATGTTTTGGCTATTTATTTAAATAAATGCAAGCGTTAATATAAATGAGACAGACTTACAGTTTTCCCATCACTGCCTTTGACTCCTGCATCACCCTGAAACCAAAATAAAAGAACACAAAGACCATGATGTCAGTTCATCAAACTGATACACTCACTTATCGTCTGTACCGCTTTATCCTGTATACAGGGTCGCAGGGGGCCTGGAGCCTATCCCAGGAGGCTTAGTGCACGAGGCGGGGTACACCTTGGACAGGGTGCCAATCCATTGCAGGACACACACACTCGCACAATTTCTTCGCACTGTGGAAGGAGAACATGCAAACTCCAGGCACACAGAGACGGAAATTGAACCTGGCTGGGAATCGAACCCAGACCCTGCAGGTGCAAGGCAATAGTGCCGCCCAAACTGATAATACTTGTGGTAAGTACAGTAGGATTCCATATTGGTTATCCATGCATCCATCTAGAATCTCTGTTGTCCAACTAGGAACCATGGAGGACAATGATGATTGCTATTGTATCTACTCCCATTTTCTGACCAGTTGAGGACCTCCGGTCAACAGTTACACATGGGAAATTTAGGAACGGCAATTTACATAATCTGCATGTCTTTGGACTGTGGGGGGAAACCCACCAAGGACGGGGAGAACATATACAAACTCCATGCACACAGACCCCCAGGCGGGAATCGAACCCGGACCCTGGACGTGCATATCGAGTGTGATATAGCTGTAATCACAGTATAAGTGACAATATCAGCTAAATATGGGACACATTTTTTACGTAATATCCAGAATACATATTATCCAGTAGAAAACAGTGTTACAGTACGTCTCCTCTGAGTTTAAGCTGAACACGAGGAGTCTGCTCTGTTGAGTCACACTTCAGCTATGCCAATACGTATTGACTTGGTTTGTATACAAGTAAACATTTCAGGAATATTAAACAGCATGGGTTATTGAATGCGCATGGGGTTGATAAAAACCAGTGCCTTAAAAGAAAAAAGTTCCAAATATCATGATGGCATTTGAAACAACACGGGTTTTGTTTCACATTAGAACATTAGATCTGTACAGCCGTACACGAGGAATGTTTTTGTTTTTCATTGCATCAGGGTCCCCATTAGCTGTGTTTACACGGACGGTATTTCTTCAATCCGACTGAAATCATTCTGATTAGAGATTCTTCATCCCACTTAACTGTTTACAAGGACGCTGCTCCGACAAGATGTGTTTACTCGCTGAAAGGATTTAATCAGAATAAAACTTTTTTTCCCCCTTTTTGACATGAGAAACGTGGTTCTGCCTGCTGTGAAGTGTTTAATCTTGAAGAAATGTAACAGAGTACATATTTTTTTTCCTCCAGCTTTGAGGTTAGGTTAGGTTTCCCATCTTTTCTGACAAATGACGCTTTTTATGTTAAAGGGATTCAGTCTGGTCTACGATTGGTTAGATGCTTTACTATGTGCGAAATGGTGAGCCAATCAGTGTCCCGTCGTCAACTGAAGACACTGTGGGTCAAAGTCTGTAAAGTAAAGACTGGTGGGGTAGAGTTGTTCGTTGTTCTTGCTAAGGTTACTGATCAGGAATGGAAACTTGTCAGGTCATCTAATGTTACCTCTACATGGTGTAGAAGTGTTACAGTATATTTAGATCAAGTGTTTAACCAACAGAAAGGATTATTAAGGGGTTTAAACCAGACAAAATCAGATCAGTCTGTTCTGACTAAGGTGTTTACATGATACATTTTTATTCCTGATCATGCTGATATTATGATTATTAGTGGAAATATTACAATTCATGTAAGCATCCATATTGGCAACCAACAACATTGGTGGCTCAGTAGTATGTGTTACACCTGCCATGCGAAAAGCCTGGTGTAAGAGCCATATTTCGTAATTTATTATTTGAACATTCATTTACGATTATCATAATTTGTGTTCATAATTTTCAGTTCATATTAGGTTTTTCTGCGCATGTCTAGTGATGTCATTCCGTAGTTGCATGATTACTGATGCACGGTAGAAGTTTTTAAGATGTTTTGGAGAACACAAGCTTTTGACCGTAATCTAAAACAGTCATGACTGGAATCACAATTTGTCAAGATACAGCAAATAAGTTGTTGTAACCATAGTGGATTTATGCAAGAAGACTGTAAGAAGTGTTGAACATTTGATGTTAAAAATAAATGAAGGAACAAAAGGAATCCATGGACGTCCGAGTCGTGAGTAAACGAGTTCAATAAGAAAGATACGCGTCAGAACTTGTGGACTAACATGTCCCATACACCTGGGTTTAATTCCCAGCCAGTGCCGAAACCTCAGTCACTGGATTCAGTGATGGTCCGAAGCCTGGATAAAATGGGAAGGTTGTGTCAGGAAGCGCATCCAGCATAAAACCTGTGCCACGTTTGTGTGCGGACTGTATGCATTTTTAAGAAGTTTGATCAGATTATTGTGGCAAGACACTGAAACTCCGCTTTGCTTTGATCGTCATCATTGATCATGCAATATGACCAGATCGCTTATGTTTCATCACATGGTATCAGATCTCAGCAGAGGACATTTCAGTGGTTAAGGTATTGGACTACGGTTCTGAAGGTCCCAGGTTCAAATCCCATGACTGTCCCTGTTGGGCCATTAAGCAAGGCCCTTAACCTTATACATACACATGTATAATAAAATACAAATATAAACCACTATGGATAAGGGTGTCTGTCAACTATCTAAATCACACAGGTCAGTTTTGTGCTATAGCCAATAGAGTACACTGGGTGAAGTTTTAAACCCAAACATTGTTTTCAAACACTTGAAATCGGGGAAATCAAACTCAAATCACACGAAGTGCAACTTAATATATGATTTTGATGTGACAGATTAAAACTGTATGTGGCTTTGTCTGTATGGAGCCCTTAAAGTCTATCAGAATTCCTGATTAATATGCAAGTGTGTTTAACAAGGCAGACCTTTTCCCCCTTCAATCCAGATTTCCCTGGTTCTCCCTGCGAAAGACAAAGAAAACAAAGAAAAAAAGAACTATATTTTAATAAACATAGAACGCATAGAAGAAGAGAAGAGACATATTACCTATAGCAATACCATATACAGTTAAACGAACGGTGCAGTGCATGAGATCTACTGTACCATGATTCAGTTCCTATTAATCTACACCAATTTCTTCCTGCCATACACAATGTTCCTAAAATACACAGCACCGCTCAGAAACAACATAACTCACCTTCTCTCCATTCTGTCCAGTTCCTGGTTCCCCTTTAACCCCCTTCATCTGCAGATGCTGAGGTTGGATAGTACCGCCATTCGTGGAGCACATGGCACACGACTCGCCCTGACAAGGACAGAACATGACAGATGGGTTCAGGAACCTGGCCTGAGTATTGCTGCCTGAGCAGCAGAGAGATACTTCATCTTCACGCTGTAATTCTGCAAAAGTCCAAACTCACCTTCTCCCCTTTGGGCCCCTCTAAGCCTCGCTCTCCCTGTGAAACAAACAGTGATAAAACATTCAGCTCTCTGTGAACGCTTCACAACTGAAAGCAGGACAGATAAAGACGGAGGACACGGCGGACACGTACGGGTTGTCAAATCACACTTTGTGCAGTGTCGAGTAAGCGCTAGTTTTTGATGAATGATTTCAATAACACTAGATCTTGGAGGTGATCTTAGGACTTGCTTGATGCATTGAGGAAAGTTGGAAAAGTAATTCGATACATCACGATACATCTAAGTCCAGAACAAGAGAAGAATCCCAATGTGAAATACATTACACTGGCCAAACAAGTAGGATTTTTTTTTTATATAGTTGCCTGGCTGACAATTTGGTTTAATTACCATTTAGCGAAGGTTGATGACTGGTAAGAAAAGTAGGCCAATCTGAGACAGGCCTTGGGGAACAAATGGGAATCCGCTATCTGCTTGTCGGCTCATTGAGACACACACCAAAATATGGTATCTTCTAGAAAATTTTAAATAATCACGGGGCATTAGTGGCTCAGTAAGGTTCAATTCCCACCCAATGCACAAACCTCATGTTTTTCCAAACCAGGATAAAATGGGAGGGTTGGGTCAGGAAGGGCATCCGGCGTAAAACCTGTGCCAAATTGCATCCAGATCGGATGGTAAACTGTGGTGACCCTTCGACAGGAGCAGACAACAACCAAAAATTTTAATAATCAAAGTTTTGGGTTATAAAGCAAAACATGACTTGTTTTTTTTTCTTCTGCCATTTTTTTCTCTTCCTTTGTCCCCTTAGAGACTCTGTAGTAGGTTTTCTCAGTTGAATATGAAAAAAATATATCGCTGATTATCAACGCGGGAATGAATGGCGCATTGTCCAAGTGCAAGTTGATCTTATAGCTAAACTATTTGCTTTGGGTGAAAGCACGATCATTGTGTGTCAGCGACAGCTTCCCATTCAAAACAACAGGCGGTCAAAATGACCGATGAACCGCGTTCTAAGTAGGTGACACTCGCACGGCGCTTCTACTGTTAACAGGGATGATGTGTCAAGTCAACTATGTGGACAAAAACTAGCTTGCAAAACACATGACCTCACTATGGGGTCAGGGGTAGCTCAGTGGTTAAGCCATTGGACTATGACTCAGAAGGTCACAGGTTCAAACCCCACAACCACCAAGTTACTGCTGTTGGGCACTTGAACAGATGTATAATGGGATATAAATGTAAGTCACTCTGGATAATGGTGTCTGCCATATGCTTGAGTCCCTTTTACATTTACTCCAGCATATCCTACTACAAATATCTGTACTTTCTAATCCACTACATTTCCAACCTTTCATTGCGTTACATAATCAGAGTGGCACATGGTATATGCTGTATATGCTGCGGCCTATATATGCCTTCTCTAATCATGTAGCAGGTGTCTGAAATCAGTGGAGACAGTGACAAGACAGCATGCCCATGGTTGGTTGGGTTGGCATGGGCCACATTGCTATTTTACTATGTCTTTAAAGTTACTATACGCTAAGGCAAGCTCAATACCATTTGATACTCAAGTATATATGAAGGTGAGTACTTTGGTACTCTTGCTCAGGTAGAAATGGTAAGTGAGGGATTCTTTTGATGATTTACTTGAGTAATATTTTTATATTTTCATACTCATGTACAGAATCTGTGTACTTTTTCCCATCTCAACCAGCGCCTACGCCCTCTCAGTCCCCAAACTCAGCCGGAGGGGATGCTGACAGTGCCGGAGATGTAGCCACTTTGATTACAACTTCGAAGGAAGAAGATGTTAACAACCAGAAAATCTGCATCTCTGTGGCTTATGTTAATTTCATAATGATTCCCCGAAGTCGAGCAGCAGAAGTGACAAGTGTGTAAATACTACCGGCTCATTCTAGTGTGAAGTAAATATGCATGAGACGTCTTAAGTAGTAAAAAAAATAATAAACACTGCCTGTACATCTGTACATTTCTGACGTTATTTAAATCAGCCTATTATCAGCAAGCAGCAAAAATCAAGCAGTTATAAGTCAAGGGCATCAGTTAATGTTAATGTAACAACAAACATGGGACAACAAGGGATAATGTAATCTCTCTGACTTTAACTGTGGCCTACATGATGGTACCAAAATGGGCTGAATTAAATATTTCCGAAACCGTGGATAGTTCATTGTTAAAGAGGTCGGAGAAAAATGACCCGATTGGCTCAAACTCCCTGAAAGAATATAAACTCAAATGAGGGTTTGTTTATTATTATTATTATTATTATTATTTCTTCATAGTTTCAACTCCCTTTCTGATCATTCTCCTTTGATCTCTCAGAAGCAATCTGCATGATTTTATAGAATGTAATCCTACATGATTGAAGCAGGCATGAATAAAGGTGGAGGTCCCTAATAAAAAGGAGGGTTGTCATAATTGCATGTTTTTTATTGTGCTGCTACCTTATATAAACAGACCAGGTCTTAGATGTGTTTAGCTCCACCCCTGGATCCAAGTTAGCCCCACCCCTATTTGTACTGGGATTTAGCCCTAGTCAGAATCCTTTAGTTCCTTTCCTTACACATGACATTAACATTGATTATCTATAAAACTGTAAAGTGGGTGTGTCTGTACATGAAAAATATTTGCGAAAAAATAATTTGTGGTGACGTAAATGAATAGAACACATCAAGATTGTTGGTTTGTGCACGCATCACGTAAAAACCACAAAATGAATTTTAATGGGGTTTTCACAGATGTATTTGTCCGAGCTTGAGGTAACATACAGGCTTTGTTTCTTCGCAATCGGCCCACGGGAAGAGAAAATATGCTACATTGAAATGTAAATTGGAAAAACGTTTTATATCATAAAAAATTAAACAGATGGCGCTGTACATTTTTTAATACGCGTTTATGAGTGTGCACTTGAAAACTATTTAATCCTGGCTCTGACAGAAAGGTATCAGAACACCCAGTGCATCACAGCCTGCTGCATATGGGACTTACCAGGCAAAAGTTCAAGGTTGTTGATCAAGACCACTAATTGATAGGCTGGACAAACAAATCTGAGTTCTTGTGGTGTCATACCTGTTCGGAGTTGTTTTAGTGGCACGATATTGGGCTTAAAGTTTTAAGGTTTTAAAGTAATGAGAGCTGTTCGGTGTAGCTTCTGTTCGGTGTAGTGTTTGTGTCTGGATATGGTACTAATTGCAATATTTTCATGCTTTAATAGTTAGAAATCATTCCTTTAATTAGCGACATTAAAACATTAATTGGTACAAACCTTTTCTCCTGCTTTTCCGTCTTTCCCTGGAGAGCCCTAGAAGGTGGAGAGAAAAAAAAAAGTCAAATCAAACCAAGCCAGTCTGACTCACCATCACTGATGGCACTACTCTCTTGCATACTGACGCTATATCATTTTACACACTGTACACTCTCTCTCTATCAATTTATCTATCATTCCCGCCCTTCCTTGCACTCTCCATCTATCCTTGCCGTCCTCCCCAGGCCAACATCTGATTATGAGGAACCGAGTCTGACTTTATTGCAAATTGTTACAGAGAAATGCACACCGTTGTCTTACGGTGGGGCCAGGCAGACTTATTTCGCCGATTCGATCCTCCTCGCACAGTGGAACAGACAGTAAGACTAAATAGGTAAAATGGGGGGAAAAAAGATGGAAGAGCCGAAAGCACACACTACGCTGCGAAGATTTCATCTCTGCCAACTCGAGCGCGATGAAAAGGAGGGGAAGGGGGGAGAAAAACCTGCTGCTGTTGACAATGGAATAGGGGTTTTGTTTAGAGAAAAATCACCAGGCCTCAACAGATGAGTTATAAAAACACTCCCAGTGGCTATAATTATGTGAGATGGAATATGATTATGTGGCTTGGTTGGTGGCGAGCGGAATAAGGGCATCGTTACTCATTGAATATAAACCCAGCAGGCTTGAAGCATCGTTTCATCGGTTTAGAAACTAAAAGCAAAGAAGAAAAAAAGGTGAAGATTGCCTCCCACAAGGTAACCCGACTAAAAAAAATAGCGACACGAAAGAGAAGCGTGCCGAGGCAAGATAATATATTGACTTTTTGCAGCATGCGGAAAAGTCCCAGAATTCAGAGAGCAGGACTGGGCCACTTTATTGTCCTCTTTGTAGACTCTTTTTTTTTTTTTAAAGATAATAAATCTAGCTAGTCGTGCTCATGGGACCATAGGATTTCGTATCAATTCACACATCCCTGCTTCAGTGTCATGTCCGTGTAACAGGTTTTATCATGCTGTAGGTGTGAATGATATATCAGCATAGATTTGAATGCTGTTCCATCATTCCATAGGACTTATAAAAGAATAAAAGATTAAAATAGGCTTTTCAAAAAGGTGTGTATGGACTTACAGGCAAACCCTGCTCTCCATCGCCTGGTGCTCCGGGTTCTCCTTTGGGACCAGGCTTCCCCTGAAGGACTGCGGTTCCACTAGGATCCTCTGGCAGCACTGGACAAACTTCACATGGTTCTCCCTTAAAAATTGGGAACATATTATATTCAGTACATACGTATACATTACATTACAGACAATTAAAAAGGTTTACATCATCTTTTGTCCACGTTTAATTTGCTAATCAGCTCTGAGAACGCCGTGTTTTTAGTTTATCAGTGACATGACTGCAGTTTGGGGTCAGGGAGAGGGAACGCAAAATGTAGCAGAGGGAGAGAAAGAACACTGGAGCACTGCAGAAGCTAGAAGCAATGCCAGATGTGGCTTACGCGTGCCGTGTACCGTTCATCTCTATCGTAAGTGCTCTGGTGAACTTTCATGAACTTTGGAGTTTAATCAGAACCAGAGCACGCCCCTGCTGTGACAAGATGTTTTTATTAATATATACCTAAAGATGGATGATTTACAATACAGGATGGCATTCTGAAGGCTCCACAAGCTGTGCAACTCATTTTCCTGTTTTTTAACCCACCAAGCGACTAATATTTCTTTTAACATTGCTGTTTTTCACTCTGTGGTTAGCACTGTCGCCTTGCACCTCCAGAGTCTGGGTTCGATTCCGACCTTGGGTCTGTGTGCATGTTCTCCCTCTGCTTGGTGGGTTTCCAACCACAATCCAAAGACATGCAGATTAGGCTAATTGGCCTTCCCAAACTGCCCTTATTGTGTGTACTGTATGTGTGTGTGCCCTGCGATGGATTGGCACACACCCTGTCCATGGTGCCCTAAGTCTCCTGGGATAGGCTCCAGGCCTCCTGAGACCCCGTATACAGGATGAAGCGGTACAGAGTGTGATTTTACCCCCTTCATTGAAGACAAATTATTGAGTGAAGTAAACTGGATTAGTCTTTTCTCATATAACATCCATACTTTATCAGTTTGTAAGGTCATGGTGGAGCCTATCTATCCCAGGCAACTTACTGTATGGCACAAGGCGAGGTGCACCCACCTCACCACATGGCTCAAGCCCATATGATCATACCATCAACCTACAATGCATGTCTTTGGACTATTGGAGACAACTGGAGTACTTAAAGTAAACTCCATATACACACCAAGACTGGAGGCGAGATTCAAAGCTCTGTGAGGCAACAGTACTAACCACTGAGACACCATGCTGCCACTTTATGGAACAGAGTTGGTTTAATGGATTTGAACGATGCTTGGACACAGTGGTTTAATATAGCAGATTATACAGAATAAAGGCAAAATACAGTAGTTAATGCAGTGGTAAAAACTTTGCACACGCCTTCTAATTCCATGGTCATTGTTATTTCTTTCAACATTGTGAACCAATACTGAAAGCAGCATTCAAATTATGCAATAACCTCTCCTTTGAACCGTCGATATCAAGATGTTTCTGCTACTCGTGCTCTGGAAATCCTTCATAACGGCTTTAATATGAGGTTCTGGTTGTTACTTGGTGATTTCTGAGGCTGGTGACTCTAAATGAACTTCTCCTCTGCAGCAGAGGTAGGTTTTGGTCTTGCTTTCCTGGGAAGGTCTTCATGAAAGCCAGTTTCATCATGGTGCTTGATGGGTTTTGCAAATGCACTCGACAATACCATTCTTGCAAGAACCGTTCCAGAACAGCTGACCTTTGAGTCTTATAATAACTCTTGTATAATAATTGTTGGTACATAATTCCCTAATTCCATACGTGTTATTTCACAGTTTTAAAATAAGAAATCAAGTACTGTTTTGGAATTTAGTAATCCAAACTTGTGTCCAAACTTCTGACTGGTACTGTAACTTCTGACTGGTACTGTAACTTCTGACTGGTACTGTAACTGTGTGACAGTTTAATAGAGTAAAATACTTTATTAATAATTGATTAAAAGTCTATAAAGTATTGTGTTGGCTCACCTTTTCACCTTTGGGACCTCCTGGACCTCTTGGACCCTGCAAGCACCCAAAGCACATCAACAAAATATACAATGGGTATTGATCAGGTTTTCAGCTTGTAGAGCTTGTAGCTCATTTTAAACAATGTATTATTATTATATAAGTATTGTAGATAACTAATTATTATAATGATAGTAAGAACAGTTGCGGCTGTGGTGTTAATGTCAGTGTTAATACCGACAGAGAGGCCACAATCGGTGCTCTCTGAATGATAAGGAGATCAACTTCTTAACATGAAAGGGTCATCACACTTACAGGATCGCCTGTCGTGCCATCCTCCCCAGGCATCCCAGAATCGCCCTGGAAGGGTGAAACAAAGATATCACTTTGATCAGACACGGTTCTTTCGCAACGTCTCATGATGTAGTCATGAGAAGAAACAATTCAGTACTTCAGTCTAACAAATTCTTACAATAATCAGTCGAATTCGGTTTCACTCACTTTGTCTCCCTTTGATCCAGGTAAGCCTGGGCTCCCCTGAGGACAAATAAAGAAGATGGGAAGAAGAAGAAAAAAAACGGTTGATCATCCAGAACGACTTTAATAAAGACAAATTCGTACGAGTGTCATAAATCATTACACGCGAAGGGGGCCCAGACGTCTTCTACTTTAATCTGCCTCCGAGAGAGAATGAATGCAATGCCGTGTAAGACCGTATTGCAGGATTGATGCTAATTTTGGTGAAAGCATGTGAAATGATTAAGTATAATGAGCCAGTTTCAAATGTTAGATGTTTAAAAAAAAAAAAAAAAAGGGCAAAATCCTTTATATAACCATTGGTAGCAACATAATAAAGAGAAAAGCATCTCATATAATGCACAACACACCAGACCTTGGGGTCGATGCGCCACAATAGCAATAGACCTAAAACAGGAATCTAAGGCTACGGACAGTTATAAAATATTTGATTTATCTTGAATTATGATTAAGAAAATCCAGATGTTAGAGTCAACAGCAAGAGTCCCACCTTGCCTTGTACTGTATGAACTTGCCACCTGTTTGAACCTTTTTCCACTGACTACAATTTGAATGCCGTAGCTTACTGTATATTTTCTGACATCTATTTGATCATGCATTACAAAGTCATCTCTAACTGGTATTTCCAGTGTACTTTAAAGCCACTCCCAGGCACTGGATCTAAATCTAATAGCTCTCCTACGGGATACGGTTGAATGAGAGATTTGTGTGTTTGTGCGAGTGCGGCTTACAAATCCGCAGAAATCATTTCATCATGTACTAGGAATGTTTCCAGCCATCTTGTGGGATCGATGCCGCATGAAATCGAAGAGCGAAGAGAGGGTTCTAGGCGAGTATTGCAACAAGTACGGAGGTGCATGAGCGTCTTTGTATTTATATTTAAGAAGGATTGAAATGCAAGACGTGGTCAACACATGTCTAGTGTTGGGAAACATACACCGTGCAAAAGGCCTGAGGACCAAAAACTATCCTGGACAACTATTCGTCAAGACTACATAAAAATAAATAACAAATGCATGGCTTTTTGGAAGCAAAATAGTGGAGATCAAGCCGTTTGTACTATACAGTACTATATAATATGAGATGAATGAAGTGCTTACAGGATATCCTGGTGTGCCGGCGCCAGGAGGTCCAGGAGGTCCTGGTAGGCCTGGGTCTCCTGCGAGTCCCTCTGGACCAACAGAACCTGTGTTTCCCTTTTTAAACCATTCACAGCTGTTAAAGTTTTTATATGCAACAGTGTAAAATCAATCTTTACATGTTGAAGGATCAAGACAGTTTTACCTTCGGCCCTTTTGGACCAACGATACAAATAGTTCCGGCACGACCCTGGAACAAGGCAGAGCATTAGACCGCTTTACTGTACATGCCAACAGCAATAACACACACACACACACACACACACACACACACACACTGCAGGAGTAATCAACGACAGGTCATCAGTGAAGGCTGGTTTAACCAGATAAATAATTCTGATGAAAAAAAACAAAAACGAATTAAACCTGTAAACAAACACAGTGAATCTGTTAGCATACTCATTTCCTGAAGAAAAAAAAAAGATTAGTGTGTTTAAATCTTGGTTAATACGCTCCGACTCTCCATTTAAAAGAATCAATGGAGGAGAATTGATTTGCAGGCCTTTGTTGGTCTAAGGTAATCTATGAGGCATTAAAGAGATTTAAGTTCTAAAGAGATCCTGCGGAAGAGGGAACAGGCGGCGGCGAGCAGCTTAAATCGAGTGTAATTCTTTATAACGCTTTTAAAAAGCTATGTACTATGAATGTATGGATTTTAAAGAGCAGAGGGAAGAGGCGCTTGAGGAGCGCGCAGAGTCTAAGCAGCAGCGAGATACATGGGGAACAATTACACTCAATATTGATTTCTTTCATTAAAAAAAAAAGAAAAGTCGAACAATAGAAATGAAGATGTATTAATGTAGTGTAGATTCTGCACATACATCTTTCCCCGGACTTCCAGTGAGACCCTGGGATCCGACCTCCCCTTTCTGCCCTTTATTCCCCTGGAAGTGAAAAGAGGAGTGTCAATGAAATAGTAATAGAGATGGTGAGAGAAGGGGGTGGAGCTTATGGATATATCATTTTATTAGCTCCCCAGAACTTTACATGTGTAGAAATGCAATAAAGCGTTATAATGCGTATGTATCACATGTGAAATCATTAGTGCTTGTTTTTTATTTTTTTTCACCTTGACTCCTAAAGCCGCCTCCCAGTTTCCGGTCGCAGCCTGAAATATAAGCGAATAAGGAACGGTTGAATCGAAAAAGTGCAAACAGGATCAAGATATATCCCTTGGCTCAAGCAGAGCCTCTTGAACAATCTATTGATCTCAGACGAGCACACACACAAACACACGCACGCACTCACCGGCTCGCCTTTCTCTCCTTTCTCCCCCTTCACTCCTTCTGCGTACTGCAAAGCAAGCAAACAGGTTGAGCAAAACATTAGTAAATATAATAAATAAATAAATAAATAAATAACCCCTCCCATCTGTCATTATAGACCAAATCAATATTAAAATCGAAACAAAAGCTGTGACCAGGAACGGTGCCGTCCAGACCCGGCAGATGGATTAAAAGGATCGTTGCATAGCGGTACTGTATAATATAATCCTCTTAAAAGGTATTCTGATGCTCCCCAAACAAGAGAAGCACAAAGACAAGTTTTAATATCCTCTCATGATCGTCTCATAGCCTCCCATTAAGGAGATGGGCTTCGCTATTAATGTATCAGTAGACAATGCCAAAAATAATGAAAAGCTCGGAAAAGTCAGCCTATTCAAAGAGACGCTTTGGCACGAAATAAAAAAAAAAAAGAAAAAAAGCAGGAGTCTCTAATGAGCCAGAGCTTAATGATGCCAAAACAAATGAAGCTCCCCGTGTACCCGCTGACTTATTCGTCTAATCTCGGAAGGTCTGGGCCGTGAATGACAGCTGTGCGTTTTTTTTTTTTTTTTTCTCGTGCCGTGCCAAATGCAAGTCAGTGATAGCGAACAAACTAGTGCTAATTCTTACCCGCTCTCCTTTTTCTCCTTTCAGGCCATGCTGACCCGCTTCGCCTTCCTGGAGGAGCTGCAACACAGCAGCACAGAACCTGTTATGATGATGATGATGATGATGCGACGTGGAAAATGTGGCGTGCTCACACAAGCTGAGTGGAAATGCATCATGCAGCGTGACGCCGGGCTGCAAATCCATCTTACACTATTTTTTTTTCCCTCTCATACAGCTTTCCTAATTCCCCTTATCTTGAGTGGGGTGGGGTGGGTAGGGATGGGGTGGGGTGGAGTGAGTGGACGTGGAAGTGGAACGCCGTCCAAAAAGCGCATTCATGCATACTGTATGGTGCAATACATGCTGGATATGTTATACCCACATTTTGATCCTCAGTGATCAACACACAGCCTGCGCACTAGGAGAGAAAGTAAAAAAAGTCCAATCACTTCACTGAGACACGCGGAGACTCGCATGAGAGTTCCACATGTTGGACTGAGGATGGCAGTAAAGCACAGTTTAAAAACAAAGGACGGAGCAGACAAAAAAAATAATAAAAAAAGACAGGGCATATAAGGAGGGGGTAAACAGCAAAAGAAGGGGTGGCGGGTGGGAGGGAGGGGGGGTGCACTGGTGCGTCTCTTTAGCATGGCCTATCTCTCTCGCGGGAGATAAAGATCAGTAAGAACAGCAGGATCCCTACGGCGGCGCTGGCACACGCCAGCTGGAGCGCTACACGGGCAGGAGGGGGCACATGTGAACTAAAGCAAGTCATAAATAGCCGACACTTACGGCGGAAGGCCGTAATTAAAACGAAACCTACCACCCGTCGCGCCTGTGAGTCCTGCGTTCGCGACCGGGCTGTTAATGTATACTGACTGTAGCGGGCTAAGACAAGGAGAGGACGAGAGAACGCGATGAAACAGGTCTCCTGGCAGGAGCAGCATACTTACTCATCGTTTCCAGTCACACATCTGTAATGTGGAGGGGAGGGGTAGGGGAGGTGGAAACGTGAAATATACCATTGTACATGTCGAGTTTGAACTCTTCAGGACAGTGCTGCTCCCAAATTCAACCCTAAGAGGCATTAGGACATGCTTTTAATTCACCAGGTAGAATCCTTTCTCTCGCCCAAGTCATAAGTGATCGAGAGTCTACGCAGCTGAAGTGCGAAACAGACTGACAGGAGATGTTTAGTATGCTAATTTGAAGCGCTACTCGGTTATTGCACATGAGCGACAAAACAGGCAGGAAACCAGCGAGCCCCTGAAGATCGCTGCTGCATAATAACATACAAATCATTCCGCTGTCAGTGTATTATCTCAATTTTCAATCTCGCCTCTCTCCGCCGCGGCTCCGCTATTCAGCTATCTGCTTACCATTTATTCCGAATTACAGAACGGGTCAGAGGTCTGTCGGTGCGCGAAGGAGGAGGAGGAGGAGCTTCCAGACTGAGCTCGGAATTAACGCTGCACATGTGGCGGATTCTCCTAGAAAGATCGGGGGATTAAATGAGGTTTCCGTTGGCGCGGTTTACGAGACTTACTTTTTCCGCCAACTCCTTTGATCCATGGATTGGCTGTAAAAAAAAAAAAAAAAAAAAAGAGATAACATTAGTCAGGATCAAGTTTAATAACTCTTCTTTGTCTATATATATACAGACATTGGCCACTTTAATAGGAAAATCTATACCGTCGCCACTTACTGCTGATCTCTTGGGATTTTCAAGAGTGAACAAGGCAGAAGAGGATAATGTCCCTGTTGACGTTGACGAGAGAAATCAGAGGAAATTGGCCAGATAATGTAGTTTTGATTTCAGATAATCACTCTTTATGATTGTGGCCAGAATAAAGAAAACACTGAACCTTGATGGTGAATGGGGTGCAACATGGCAACCCTCCTGAGAGCCAATAACAGGAATCTAATGATAAAGTGAACACAGAACCATTCAAATTGTAAAAAAAAAAAAAGTGCTCGCCCAATCATCCAGAGATCGTGAGTTCGATTTCCAGGTGATGCTGTAACCTCTCGCAGTCGGAGGCACAGAGAGAGCTGATTGGCCGAGCTCTCTCAGAGGGGAGGGATGAGAGGTACGTCGTGCTCCCACATTAATCACGGCTCTACAGCCAATCAGGGGCGTCTGTGAGCTCGCTCACGCGGAAGGAGCGGATAGCGCTGTCCTCTGAGTGTGTTACGCCGCCCCCAACAGTGCATGAGTAAGCAGTTCGAAAAAAGATGCCATCAGTTGGCGTCACGTGGTTCGGAGGAAGCACGTGATCGTTTTCGGCCCTCCTGACTGAGTGGTAGTAGTAGCTTAATGTGGGAGCCCGGGGAGGAATTGGACCCGACTAAATTAGGGAGAAAATCGGGGGAAAAAAAGAAAAAAATTGTTCTGAGATGCTTTTCTGCACAGCCAGGATTTTTGTAGCTACCATAGAATTTTCATCTCATCCGCAAGACATTTTTTGTTTTTCGCAACATTTTAGAGATCATCATGACTAGATGACTAGCTAAATGCATGTTACTATTAAAGTGGCCAGTGAGTGCATTTAAAATGTAATTAACACAGCATTTATCTTACATCAATGATTATATATATATATATATATAATGTACTTTTATAAGGTTTATTATCAACCATTTTATTTAAAAGATTAAAAGAACTGAAAAAGACAATGAGATTTTTTTTTTTTTTTTTTTTTTTGGAAATAGTGAAGGAAGAAACTAGAAAAGAATAACACCGGGATGAACACTGAGAAAATAGAGTGTGTGCTGGAGTGTGATCCTATCTCTTAACACTGCCAGCAGTTTATGTCCTGAGGGAATCACTAGCTTAGCCAAGAGCCATCATATTTTTTAAGGCAGCGACATTAGATTAATCGTTGTCCTGAAATGCTATTTACAATTATGAGGGTTTTTTTTATTTATTTTTTTTAAACTACGGACGTGAGTAAAAAAAAAAAAAAAAAAAAAAGAGACAAAACAGCAAGGTAAAAGACACAATAGCAAATAAAGCTGAGCACCTAATCTCCAGATGTGCCTGCAGGACCGAGCAACATATTAAGAGCCAAGTAAAGCAACACACACACACACACAAACATGTACACAGTGGAAGGCAAAAAGTCCGCACAGCTCCGGGCATGCACAGGACCGAAACCCATAACAGTGACGTGTTGTGAACACACGAGCGTGGAATGTAGCTATTAATAATGCACGGCGTCTTTGTTTAAGTCGGCTGTGATGATTTCACTCGGGCCGTGCCGGCGTGGCAGCGCGCGGGACGACGCTGGGAATGCATCAGTCACCGACACACCGCCTGCATCTCATTAGCCACAGACACGCAGATGTGTGTGTACACACACTTCATGGGCTGTGCAGCACCGAACGCCACATTATGCTGTAGCTCTGGGGTCAGCAACAACAGCGAGCATGTGTGTGCACGCATATCCAGTGCAGAGGCGGCTGACGCGTCCATGGGAGCGTTTCCTTTTCAAAAATTGCCAGCAGATTAACTTCACTTCCAGCAGGAGTTAAATTAACACTAATATCCAGCAGCGAAGGTTGGAAAAGCCTGCATGCACAAGAGAAAACCTCCCCCCCCAAAAAACAAGCACAAACATGCACACACACACACACAGACACAAAAGCGTGTGCACACTGCCATAAAAAAACAGCTCCTTTCATTACATTACATTCTCTCCAACTCAGGGGTCATCAGTTCCAGTCCTACAGGGCTACAGTCTAGCATAGTTCGGCGTTTTGCTTTTGCAGCCTAATATTTACCTGGTGAGTCCAATCATTGGTCTTTCAACAGGAAAATCACCAAACTGTGCTGGATCCCCCTCTAGGACTATGATTACTTTCTAGCGAAATGAGATCGAATCGATATAAAATCCCGAAATGAAAAGCCGGTGAGCAGAAAGGCATTTAAAAGATGATTTAGAAAAACATGCGGTGACTATGTAGAGTTCATTTAGTGTGAATATTATGTCGTACTTTGACAACACATACACGGCACTCTGGGGAAACCCATCAGATACGACTAAATTCTGGCAAAAAAACATTTCCATACAGTAATTGTTTTCCGCTTACTTTGAAGAGCCAAAAAAAAAAAAAAAAAAAAAACATGATGGTAAAGATGTCTACAAATATTTTATCATTGCATCCTGAATTTGATCCTGTACTGGTATACTGTTGTAAGAAATTGGAGAAAATGATTAGCAGGAGATGATGAGCAAGTTCATCAGCGTTCCATACAGCTTGACTTGACAATGGCGGCACGGTGGCTTAGTGGTTACCACCTCCAGGTCCTGTGTTCGATTCCCGCTTCGGATCTGTGTGTATGGAGTTTGCATGTTCTCCCTGTGCTTGGTGGGTTTCCTCCGGGTTCTCCGGTTTCCTCCCATGCAGATTAGGCTAATTAGCGTTTCCAAATTGCATGTAGTGTGTGAAAGTTGAGCGGAGGTCGACCCCACCACGGTCGTACAGATGGGAAGAAATACAATGGTCACCATTGGCCTAGAGAGATTCCTAGAGGATCTCCGTCTGGTGTGTTCATTGGGCTTCATGATGCTGTTTGCTTCACTAATGTTCTCTAACAAACCACTGAGGGCTGTGTTTATTCTGAGATTAAATCACCCACACTAATCAATTGACTTCTGAAGGTATTTGGTTCCAATTTTAGTTGGAATACAAACGCACGCTACACTTTTCATATTTTTATTAGATTTTCCACATTGTGTTGGTAAAATCCCAATAAAATACATTTACGTTTGTGGCAAAATGTAGAAAATTGCAAGGGGTACCAATACTTTTGCAAGGTACTGCAACAACTCCCGTTAAGGGGGCGGAGCAAACCATGCAAAATGGACAAATGCAGCCATGAGCACTCAACTACTTAATAGTATGCTCTAATAAGAATGCCGTTCAAGTCAAACTGGGACTTGTGATGAAATTTCTTTGGATAAAGATGTAAAACTCATGGACATGTATAGAAGACGTCAAGAACATTATAAAGAGGAGATGAGACTCCTAGCCGCAGTAAAACAATTAAATCATGCAAACATTTTAAAGAAGGCCATGAATGATGATCTTGTTTAAGGTGGCTCGGAGCCTACCTGCAGTCGTGCCCGTGAACATTCAGCCACTGGAATGCCTGATCCTTAGAAAATAAATGATAATAATAATCGACTAGTCTGAAAATATGCATCTATGTGTGGGAACTACTGTATACACACAATCATTCACAAACACCACTTGCACATTACAGGAAGTACATACAGGAGTCCCTGTGAGGCCAGAATTTCATACGTGAAGCTGGCAGTCCGATCATGCACTGAGAAAAAGCGTTCTGCCATACAAACACTAGTGAAATGTTGGAATAAGTGCATTAGTGTAGAAGGGGGTTGTCAGGGCTGTGGAATAATGAACCCAAAAGCAGTCTCAGAACACACTAAGTGTCTTAAGATCCCTTTAATGTGAAGGATAAAGCACCTGGTAATGTTAGTAGAGCTGGCAGTGTGTTGTTGTTGTGACTTGGTAGGCGTTTGGGCACTTCCGGGTGTAGGAGGGGAATCCCCGATGACGTGGAAGGGCTGGTCGATGACGTGGACGAAATCCCGAAAAACCCGGAAGTAGAGTTCGGCGGAGAATCGCTTGTGATGAGTGCGTTTTTGTGCAAAACAGAGCACATGCAGCAGCAGCAACTAATGCTCGATTAATTATTTCGGCATGAGGTGAAACAGATCCGAATTGTTGGTGGAAGCGCACTTGTCCGCTGCCCGCGAACACGGAAGTACCGTGAGTAGATAAACACACACACACAGACCGGAGTGACGTAATTCCAGAGAGGCAGAGGGAGAA
>JAQMYK010000021.1:9348115-9362123 GCA_030014345.1 Clarias buthupogon
GACCGGAGTGACGTAATTCCAGAGAGGCAGAGGGAGAAATCCGGAATGCAGGCGGGGTAAATCGCAAAGTCAAACAGCGAACAAATCCAAAGCGTGGTCCAAGATCAAGGTCAGTAAACATGCAAAGTCATACACAAAGGCAAGATCCGAAGGCAGGCGATAATACAAAGGGCAAGGCAAGAGCGAAATCCAAAAAACAGGCAGGGTCAAACACTGAATATACTGATCAAAATAACAACAAGGACAGGACTGGAGGCACGCACGTAAGATACATCGGCATCGAGTGAAGTCTCCAGCTTCCTTTTAAAGCTGCAGAAGAGCAGCTTGATTAGTGACAGGTGGGTTCAGGTAATTGGCTGGGAGGGCGGAAAACATGGATGGAAGTTATGACCTGGAAGTACTAGGGCGATCAGGCTGGCTCGTGACAGGGGTTATATAAAGAAATAAAGAGAGGTTTTATTCTCATATGTTCTGTTATTCTGAACAATCACAAGTCTTGGTTTGACTTGAACACCCAGTGTAGATACAAAATCCATGGCTAAATCCAATCCTGCACTCCAAGGGGCCGGTCATACAGTATGTCGTGTGTTTTGCATGCTCAATTTAGATGTTCTACGCTATATGAGATGAAAAATAAAATAAAAAAATTTTCAGAGAGCAGCGAGTACGCCACAGTGCACAGGACAAGAATCAACCAATTAGCTTCATCCTTTCCATCCTCCTGGATCAGTGGGTGAAATTCTCCATGCTGTCTTCGTGCTTGAAGGATAGGGTGCATCCAAACACACAATAAATCTAGTAGCACTGCTCTTGCGAGAGCTTTTCAGTGCTGTTGGAAATTCATTAATATCCGGCAACATCCCGGTCGTCATACAGCACGCAGGTCATGGGTGCTTACCTACCGCAGACACCATGGGATTGCAAGCGATTTGAAAAGAATGAGAGAGTGGAACGGCCACTAATAGAAATTGCATTGGGTGTGGTGAAGTTTAGTACACAAGTGTGGGGAAGGTTCATAGCTTCTGTAGTCACAGGTAGGCTGGAAATGTGCAAAGCCTGGCTGCTAATTATTGCATATTTGTGAATTTCTATAGTTTTTTATACTGTAAACAGTAAAAACTGGGAAAGGTTTAAGAGGTGACGCATAGGGCCTGTCCCTATACAGCCCAGTGAACAGTAATTTATATATATATATATATATATATATACATTTTTTTTTATTTTTTTTTTTATAAAGTTTGTCATAAAGGGTGAGTCAAAAATTATCCGCACTCCAGTTATATTAAAATTTCCATTGGCCAAACTGTCTCCCCAGGTGTGAACATGTTACATCAGTTCATTTGTAACTGCGATGCGAGCAAAAATGGATTCCCAGCTTGTGATTTGCACAAAAGAAGAGCAGCGTGCAGTAATCCGTTGTTCTATTGTCTGAGGGTCTACCATTATTTATGGACGACTTTGTGTGCAATATGGAGAAAGTGTTCGGGATTTTGCAAACAAAATTCAGATCGATACTCTAAGGAAGGTTAAAGTTTCTTAAAGAGAATAATTACTGGAGACGAGACCTGGATTAATCACTACGAGTCTGAGAGTAAACAGCAGAGTATGAAAAGGAAGCATCCTCAATCGTCGACCGAGAAAAAGTTCGAAAGTCAACCATAAGCTGGAAAATTCATCAATGCATACAGTTTTCTGGGATTCTCAAGGGCCAGAAGTATTGGAACATTATCAGGAAAAAGGTTTAACAATCAACAGTGCTCGTTACAGTGAGGCGATTATTGAAGAGCTGAAGTCTAAACTTCAGATTAAACGCAGACGACTGATGTGCGAGGGCGTCATGATCTTGCATGACGATACACATCCTCACTATAGTCCTGATCTTGTTTCATCGGACTTTCCCCCGTTTGGTCCCCTGAAAGCAGCAGAACTACGACGACGAAGATTCACTTCTGATGAAGAAGTGAAGACAGCGGTGCATTCATGGCTTGCAGCCTAAAGTATTTTTAAATAAGGGAATACGACATCTTGTTAAGAGATGGACAAAGTGTATTAAAAAGCAAGGAGATTATGTTATGTATTTGTCTTTTCTAAAAGATAATTAAAACAATTTCTATATTGATATATATGATATTATGAGAATAAAACAATATTATTAATATTTTAATAATATGTAATATATAATTTTCTGAAGAGTGTATCCATATTTTTTAGCCTGACTCTACACACACACACACACACACACACACACACACACACACACACACACACATGTCTGGGAATTTTATGGAGCAATAGAAGCAAAATTGAGCAAGAAAATATTGAGACGAACCAAGACCAACCATAAACAGAATAATAACAACACTTGTCTGAGATGTTTTAAGTCAGGCTGGACTAATACAGCAACAGATGTCTATGAGCACTGCTGCAGAAATTGCTGCTCGCTGGGACCAGATAGAAAATGAAGTGCTTTACTGCAGTAGGTTTTTGTTGCATTCTGATGACCCTGTTTAAATTCACACAAACACACACACACAAAAAAAAAAACAACTCAAGCGAAAAACCCAGGACAAGCATTATCCATGCTCTTTGTGAGACAATTTTCCTAAATGAGACCACATTAACCAGCAGGGGTCTTATAACCCACAATGCAAAAAAAAACAAAAAAACAATCCAGCATTGAATCACTGAAAACATCCAGGTTGAATCCTGATTGTGTAAACGTTTATACGTTTAAACAAGGCTTGTACTTACAGTAACAGTAACTGACATGCAACAAGAGATTACTAGTACATTACTGCCTGATGTATTTATATGCACTTCCCAAAAAAAAAAAGGAAAAAAGAAAAAAAAAGCTTTGCGATGACGTTTCTAAACTCCCACTCTTAGAATGACTTATAAACTCTTTAGACCTATATAAAAAGTAAGAGGGTAATAAAGATAACAAAATAACGAGCCTTTCCAGATTAGATTTCGATCTATTCTTGCTACAAAACCGAGTCAAATTTGTGCTTCTGTTTATACACAAATTTCATCTGTAAAAAAAGAAAATGCATTTAAAAATGCATCTGGAACAGCTTCGTGTACACATATGTGTGTGTGTCAGTGACAGAGCAAACAAACGGCAGATGTGAGGGAGCAGTTGAGGGCAGAAAACAGTGAGAAGGTGATCAAAGTATAAATCTCCGAGGAGCACACGTCTTTATTAACCTGCTAAATGACCCACGCGGGTTGCTACCATATGCGGAAAAAACATGAGCTTACGCTATGAGTAACCTCCAGCTAATAATCCAATTACTCTATTTTTCTCGACCGCTTGGTGTCGAATAATATTTTGGTGAAAGGGCACCAAATGCTTTACGAGGGGAACAAAAGAAGCACAGGCAAATCTATTTTAAACGGTTCTGTTATAAGCTGCTTTCAATAATTACCTACAAAAAACAAACATTTTTGTTATATTTCAACAGTCATTTATACATACACATATACCGCTGAACAAAGGAAATGTTGCACTATAAAAAGGATAATCTGACTCACATCTTCCAAAGTGCCACCATGTACATGCAATTTGCAATTTACAGCATGTCCAGTGGACATGTCCAGGTATCCAAACCCAGGTATGTCCAAAAGTAAGGAAAACATTCTGATTGTGCATTTTGTCTTCAAACTATAACGCCCTGTTTAGACAATGCTACTGTAGCAGAGAGAGGGCCATCAAATTAGTGCCGCAAAAGCAGACATCTGCGGAGGTTTTGGAGATGCCAGGAATACCATTTCCAGGCTATGGAACCGATTCCCAACAACTGCTGGTTCCACTACAGATCGCCATAGGTCTGGAAGGCCGTGAGACAATGCCAAGACGAGACGGACAAATTTGATGGCATCATTTGAGAAATCGTACAGAAAATGCTGCCACTATTGTTGGTATTCCAGGGTTCCACACCATAGATAAGCAATATTCAACATGTTTGGCGGCAGCTGGATGTGCAAGGGAGTCGTATCGTGGGCCAACCTACTGTACATCATTGTCGTAGACATCTGAATTTGGAATTTCTGATGGACATACAGATTTTTGTAGAAAATTTAACTCTTATTTATATGGGGGCATGCCATATAAATTGCATTATAAGGGTAACTGGCGCTCCCAAATTGCCCAGTGTTTGTGTGTGTGGTGTGTAATGAATTGATACCCCATCCAGGGTGTACCGTGCCTCGTGCCCTAAGTTTCCTGGGATAGGCTCCAGGCCCCCATATGATTGGGTATGTGCTTGTGTCCTGTGATGGGTAGGCATCCCCGCTGGTGTATCCCACCTTGTGCACCAAGTTTAGGCTCCGTGACTCCACCCAGTGTAAGCAGACAATGAATGTACAGATGGATGGATATTGCACCATTAATAACACATATTAGGCCATCTCAGGAACCAATATCTTACTTCGCATAAGGTTTCTTTGGTGAAAATGAACAGGGTTGACTTTACTATCATAGAGTTAGTCGAATGTTCAATGTGGACTAAATGCAGTGTAAGAAAATATTGCAACATCAATGGCATTCCAATTGTAACCAATGTGCGAAAAAAAATACCATTACTTTATAGTGAGTTTGTGAAGTCATTATTAATAAATGTAGCTCCTAATATTCAACAACAAATGGAACTTTAACAGCACATCACAACAATATTAGCTAGATGCTAAACTAGCTAACGTGCATTTCAGGAAGCTTCACTTCGTGACTTTCCGTAAAAAACGCTTCACCGGGAATATTTTAATACTGTAATAATAAAGGACACAGTTAGTTATGTTAGGTACATCACCGACACTTACGGCATTCAACCAATTTAACTCAGTTTTTCTTATCTTTTCGGGAAAAGTCCGTGTCTTGACAGATGAGCCAATCTGTGAGTTCTCGATTTTCATTCTGCGCTTTTCAGTCCTGCTTATTCTCATAGACAACCGCAGAGCTTTAAACCCATTACCGCTCTCTCATTTCGGAAACGGGCCGAACATCTATCACGCGGTTCTACCTTTCGTCAGCTCCGCATCACAAAAACCCGATACGGTTCCGAAGAGCTTAATCTTCCCGAGGTGTATTTTTGATCCTTCAAGGATTCAAAGTAGCGTAATTGGTGTTACGAGTTGCGACGTTTGGTTTCCAGAGCCTTTGTTGGCTGATGAATAGGTTCTGGTGGAAAAACAAAAGCAAAAAAAAAAACAACAAAAGAAGTTGGCCTATTTAGATTGGCCTTGATAAAAAGGGGAAAAATTGAGAAAGAAAGAAAGAGAGAGAGAGAGAGAAAGTTCAGTGAGTTTACACATGCTAATAACTGCTGAGCTGAACCTCTGGTTTGTAAAAGGCATGTTAGGAGCAGCTTTATTTGCAGTGCGAGCTGAGCCATCGGAGAACAAATAGATTGCAGCTGGGAACAGGGCACACACTCAAGTCATTAACAGAAGGGGAGATGAGCAAGGAGCAACAATTCACTCTGAATGCAAAATAGACAAAAGGCAGTAAGTGATAAAGGCCAGTGGAAATGAGGAAAAAGCTATATGAAAACTATACTCTGGCCTAAACATCACTAGTGAAGCAGGTAATCCACCCGCCATCATCATGCATGTCTGCGATTCTGATAATGGTCCTCATTGATATTCAGCAAGCGCATCATCCCGCTCAGTGTTATGATGGATCACGGTGTAGTGGACAGCGTTGCTTGTGTTAGACAGACATACAGTAGATATGCATGGAGTTTACTATCATCTCTCCAGCTCTTCTCCTGCAGATAACCAATTGCAGATGGCACACATCTGCACACAGACTAATGTGAGCTAGATTATGCTTATCTGGGCTTTGTGAAGTGAGCTTCGATACTCAAACACTGGCTTAATCAAAAGCTTCTGACTAAAGGCAGCCCTGGGGTTAAGCATTTCCTAAAGGCGCTCTTTGATTAGCATAAGTTTCAATGCTTTGTCTGATCTACTGTCAGTTTTACAGAGGCCAAAAGTATTGACGCAAGAGTGAAATTCATTGCTTAGATCACCTAATTTTTTAATAAGATTTATAATTTGTTATTTTATGCAATGGAATCGCTATGGAATAATCGATATTTATTCCAGTCATTTATTCTTTAAAACCTGTTGGAGCCTAAAAGGACGTCTGCGGTACTCTCGCTTAATCAATGCCTGCTTGATTACTTCCGGAAGGAGATGTTTTTTTTTTTTTTGTCTTTGACCCCATTGTCCAACAGATTTCTACTGGGTTTAGGTCTGGAGATGACCTGGAGATCCAGCAGCTGAACCACCATTGTCGTCACATAGACGGTTTTTCACTCTTAAGTCAGAAAGACTATAACTTATTATTGAAATCATATGTTTTGTGCACAAGGAGAACTAATAAATGAGTTTTTGCCGTTTATAAAAAAAAGCCAGTTGTTCCAGTTCAGACACCTACCTGGCTGAAAGTGTTGGGTTGAATTTCCACCAGATTCTCCGCCGCTCGACGACTCTTCGGGGCATCTGGAGGGCACTGAAAAGAAAACGAAGCCTATGATCAGATTGTTCCCTATTCAGATCTGAAGTGTGGGAAGCCTGCCAGACGTCTGTATACTTAGTTATCACACCACCTGGCTTTGATGAAGGGTTCAAAACAGATCTGATTAAAAAAAAAAAAAAAACGTCTGCAGACGCTGGTTTGTTTCCTTTTCTAAACCTTGTAAAGACAACTAGTGTTGAGTTTTTTTTTTTCTTCTTCTTCTTCCTAAAGTTTGTTTAGGGGGCATCTGTTGCCCTTGTTTCCATTTTAAACTCTGCTCACAGGGAGCCCTGAGCATATGCCCCAGCAGAACGCCGCACGCCGAAGATCTAGGGCTCATTAAAAAGCCTCATTAAAATGTTTGACTCGGAGTAGTTTAGCGTCACGCTTACAATGAACACGGTTGCCCTCCCAAATAACGCGAATCGGAAATCCAGGCATCCGTGAAACATTTCGCTGTTACAACACGCCGCTGTTGAATTCTCGAATGAGAAGGTGCGGATTAATTTTCTTTAACAGCAGCATTACTGCTACCGCTAGTTCTAATCCTGTATTGTTTCTGTGGTAACAACTCTTGGTGGCGTCTCTGCGTTATGTTATTATTTTAGAAGAATAGTTTAGAAACTGATAGAGGCGGCACGGTGGCTTAGTGGTTAGCACTGTCGCCTTGCACCTCCAGGGCCTGTGTGCATGGAGTTTGCATGTGGGTTTCATCAGGGTTCTCCGGTTTCCTCCTTCCTTCCACAGTCCAAAGTCATGCAGATTAGGCTAACTGGCGTTCCAAATTGCCCGTAGTGTGTGAAAGAGCGTGTCCAGGGTATATCCCGTCTAGTGACCTACAGTAAGTCTCCTGGGATAGACTCCATGCCCCCCGGTGACCCTGAATACAGGATAAAAGCGGTCTAGACTATTTGTGTCTACTGTATCTGAACGAACAAATATGACTTGAAGTGACTTTTGTATGTGTTCTTAGATTGGATGCATCTCTGATACATAGTCAGAATGATCAGATCAGGGGACTTCAGGGATTTCAGAGCAGCGCTATCAGCGGCGACTGGACTTCCTTCTTCTTCTGGACCTCAACGAATATAGCTCAATAACTGCCTGCCATCCTCCAGAGCAAAATCTTTTTTTTGTTGTTGTTGAAATCACCTTCATTGTTTGATATGAATGAGTAGTCGCACAAATATGATGAGTTTTACAACAGGTGGTGCGAACCAAGATGTACAGATGTGCGTGCCTTTACATAGGATCCACATTAGAGTCAGATAAAAGTCATTTGTAGGTATGAACATTGGGTCGATTCCCGCCTAGGGTTGGAGTTCACATGTTCGCCTCATGCTTGGTGGGTTTCCTCCGGGTACTCCGGTTTCCTCCCACAGGCAAAGGACATGCAGATTAGGCTAATTAGCCTAATTATTAGCTAAATTAATAATTTATTAATTTATTCACAAAATGCCCGTAGTGTGTGAATGAGTGTGTGAGTGTTTGTACTGTATGTGTGTGTGCCCTGTTGGCTCCCTTTACATGGTAACCCCCCCGCCACCCAGCATAGAAAATGAATGAATGCATAAATGAATGACTGAATGAGAAAGACTCAGGCTACTATAAACTACTGTTTATACAGTTGGAAATCTTGTTTTACCGAAATTGCTGAAAAATCCCAGAATTAAAACACATCATAGAAAAACCGTTCTCTTCATGATATCTCGATATCTAGCGCTCATTGCATCAGCTGAGTTTTAATATACCTTCTGATCATAAAGCACACACAGTTCTCAACTTCAGAGCCAAACTGATTCTAAGTTCTCTCCTGCGGCCTGCTTTCTTCTTACACACGAAGCGTTTTCTGAGCTTTTTATTTCGACTATTTCTAGGCATTATTCAGGAAGCTGGATGCCTTTTCGTGTAGGCAGGAGCTCCATGGGAGCCAAACAGTTCTGTGAACCTTAAAAATTCAGCAAGCTGTACCCTGTCAGAGCTCTGATCAATTTTTTTGGGAAAATAAATAAATAAATAAAATGCAATAAAAAAAATACAAATAAAAAAAAACTTTAATACCGATGACTCAAACCGAGTTCTGGCCCCCAGGACATTCTTATGTAAGTTGATTCCATGATACAACCCCTGCTTGAGTCTTTGTACTGATATTTTGACATTTTAATGTTTATTAATATCTTTTTTTCGGGGGGGGATTCACTTTAAAGTGTGCTTTACATGCTTCCATACTAGAGGTTGAATGCATGTCCTACTGATTTCCCAGCTGTAATAGACATCAGTTAAACTGGCCAGCTACAGTTTGACCCCCTACTAAAAGAACAAACAAACAAACACAAAAAGAGAGAGCAGAGATCACCTCTAGAGATGCCCTGGATTAAAAAGAAAAATGTTCTTTCCTACATGCACCCATGCTGGTGTTCTCATCTTGTTGAATAATTCAGCAGAAATATCGTGCATGTCCAGTGCCTAATGAGACTCATTTCTCTCCTGAAGACAATCTCACTTTTTCTCCAAGTCTTCAACAAAAACTTTGCCTGGCGTCTGCTCAAGCGGAACTATCGATATGTTGGGGTAATTTGGCAGTCCGGTCTAACTAAGCTTCTAAATTGAAGTTTAAATGACACATTAGCTGCATTTTGGGCAATTTATCAAATAAATTCCTCATCAGTTTTTTATCGTATAAATAACAAGGACTAAACATTTTATTCATATAAAATGTACTCGTTACGAAAGAGAGAGAAAAAACAAAGTATGCATATATGAAGAAATATTTATACACTAATACACTCGTACACTAATGCTATGCAAGCTGTCTAGCCTGTGGTAATCGAATCCAGCGAAATTTGATTAACAGCAAAGAAATTATCACCGCATCAAGGTGTTATATGTTGTTATGCACAAATACATAATTCTGTATAATTTAATTGAGTTGGAAACAAAACCACAGGCTCCCTAATGACTGATCATTTATTCTGCAAACATTGTTTGCGCCATTCATTAAAAAAAAAAAAAAAAACCCACACACACGCATTAGAGATTAAATATATGATTGCGCCATCAAATGTTGTTCTTATTCACCAGAGTTAAAGGGAAACTCATATAAAGTTAGACGGAATATATTGTTCAATGACGTGATGACAAATTTTTGCTAATGCACTGAAAATATTCAAGTCAAGGGTGTTCAAGTCAAACTGGGACTTTTGATTGTACAGGATAACACGACACGGTTACAGTATGAGGGTAAAAACTGCCTTTATTCCTCTATATAATCCCCTAATGCACTTATCCCAGTGTTTCACTAATGCTTGAATACCATCAAGGTAGAAGGATTCCTCAGTACGCTGAAACTACCCACTTCACATCTCAAACGCTGGCCTCCCAGGAACTCCTATAAAGCACCTTTCCTTAATGGAAAAAAACAGACTGGATTGATGTTTTTGCAAGACCTCATACTGCCCACCACAACACTTGCACATTACATACACTTAGCTGGGAGTTTCTGCCACATCCTTGAGTCGTGTCCTCGCTCCAAATCGTTTCCACATGTTTGGGCCATTAACGGAGTTCCTTGGAGGCCGGCGTTTCAGACGTGAGGCAGGCGGTCAGATCATGGCTCCGTCGTACTGACAATACATACTACTTTGATGGTATCCAAGCACTAGTAAAACACTGGGATAAGTGTATTAGTGTAGAAGGGGATTATATAGAGAAATAAAGAGAGTTTTTAACCGTGTTCTGTTATTCTGCACAATCAAAAGTCCTGGTTTGACCTGAACGCCCCTGTGCATGACTATAAACATTGTGTACAGACTGCATAAACATGTTACTCTATAGCAACTTCACAGAGACCTAAAAAAAATAACTTTAAAAACGATTAACTTGGCAAACTCTCCAGAAACCACACAAAGGCACTTTAAACTTGGTCCAAACTTTTAGGCACTGGAAATGGAGGCAAAAACTTTTTTTTCAGTCTTTGCATGGAAACAAAGTTCACACGCATTTCTGGTGCAGCTGAGATCTAGTCCTTAATCTACTTCTTCCCTAAATATAGCTTAATACATGAATGATTCTGTACATCATGCATACACAAACTTTAGTCAACTTTATGTTTATAGGACCTGATTGGGCTCAATTCTGATTATTTGATTTAAACCAAGGTCTTGGTGGCTAAGGACTACTTTTTAAACTGTTGCTGACCAGCAGATTTTTCAGCTAGCTAGAAAAAAAAAAGGTTTTCAGTTTTCCATCCACAATCCTGTTCCAAAATACGCTTTGGCAACACTGGATGCTAATACAAGACCCATATTGTTGTACTGACTTACATAAAACTGTCTTAACAGCTTGAAATACTCTTGAATACTGTTAACCATTTTCAGGAAACTATTATTCCAATTTATTATTCTTTTACTGTAAAAAGGGACACTGTTGCACTGTTGCATATCAAATCATGTGGATTTTTCTTTTCCATAAAAAAATAATAAAATGCACTTGTATTCAAATGCATCATTTATAGGCTAATCATAAAAATATGATCATTGCAATCATAGACAGAAATTAAATTTTGGCTAGCTCTTTTTAGTGTTGTCAATCGATTAAAAATTTTAATCTAGTTAATCACAGTCATAGACAAATTAATCACGATTAATCACAATTTTAAAATACTCAGATTTACTTGTATTATAAAGGGAATAAAGAAATGCATGACAAACTGGTTACAGGAAACAGATTATGCAGTTTTATAATATAAATCTACAAAACGGGAACCCAACATCAATGGTGGGACTTGAATGTGGTTCCTCAGATCCGAACTAAAAAAACACCAACCTAGAGCATTAGCCGCCTGAGCCACCACTCCCACAACTTATCTACAGTAAGCCGTGTTCAAGCACACAACTTTGGTTTGATTTCATCCAAACTTCAAACGCATCAAAAAATAGTAATGCATTGTTATTTCTAGATTAATAACATGCTTTAATAGAGGGTTTTTTGCTCCAATTTTGTACAATGTCCTGATATTTTAGGAAAGTATCAGTGATTTAGACTGATTAGAAAGTCATGAGTTCAAATGCAAACTGTTCCAAGCTGCTATGTTCATTCCTTGAGACAGCTGCTTAATCCCCAACTACTCAGTTGTATCCAGTCAAAATTATAACTCTTTTTTTTTTTTTTTTAAATAAAAAATAAAAGCCAAAATGACTTACCCTGGCTCCTGGAATTTCACAGCAAGCTTCCTGGATTGCCAAAGATGGGTCGCAGTACACCACCGCCTGCTGAAGGTCCATCTGACAGAAGAAAAAGCGACAAAGTGCAGTTTAATTGTAAAAAAAATAGTATTAAAAAAGGTTTAATATGAACCAGATTATCTGAATCAACCACATTGTTATTCATCATTGGAGAAGCGAAAGAAAAGCAAGAACAATGGAATAAAGTCAGAGTAGGCACATGTGAAGAAGTGAAAGTCGACTGGAGTCTCATGTCAGCTCGAGTCGGTAAGGCTGCTGGATACTTCACCGGTTCATACATACTACCTCTACGTGATATGAGTAGGTGAGAAACGTCTTGCTTTCGCCTTATGCTAGCTTATTAGCAAGTTAAAAAGATTCAGACAGCTTGCATAAGCAGCACAGAGGAGCATCCCTGAGGCAGCATCACTTCCAGCATTTTCAGTGTGGAAACTTTTTTTTCCCCTATGCTGCATGCAGCTTTATCGTTAACGACAATGGCATTTAAGGGGAAAATAAAATCCGTTAATACTGCTTGACAATATGAAATGAAAATGCACCTCAACACAATCTCTAAAGAGGTACAATAAAATAGAAACGCTATACACTATAAATAGCCGAAATACTGCAAACTGGCAAAGAGTTGGGTTAAGCTCATGTAGGAGTGATTGAATACTGGAAAAGTGCATGTTTTTATGCAGATCTCAGATGTACAGTGACTACAGACTTACAGGGACTGCTTGGATGGCTGTGTGGGAAATGTGCACAGAAGGCATGGGACGAAGTCTGCAGAAAACAGATGTGTGTTTCAGCTATATGCGAGTCTGACCTTGGATTTGTGGGAAATTGGCTTGAGCGAGGAGCAGCATTACGTCCAGCCCCACTGTCTGACAGAGTGATGTAACCACAATACAGTCTTGAGCCACCCTTTATTTCTTCATATTTTGCTTCCAAAGAGTCAGACTTTCGTGTATTTTTAATGTAGTCTTGAGGAACAGATCTCCAGGCTTCCTTAAGGACTTCTTTGGCCTTATATTCAGTTTTCAAGCTTTTCAATTTCAAAGGAATGCTTTTTTTTTTTTTTTTTTGGTTAATCCACATGGAGACCATGTGGATTAAAATCATTCAAGCGAAAAAAAAAAATCAGGTGCAGATGTTGACAGATGATCAGGCTGGTGATTAGTATACTGGTGACGCTGAGTGGTTGGAACAGACGAGAGGGGAAATGAGGTCGCTGCTGAGGTTGTTACATAAACAACAGAGACGCACGCCGTGACAGATGTTTTCAAAGTAACTTGAACGTAATGTAATTAGTAATCTAAATACTTTTTACATGTAATCAAATTGCGATTTTAAAGTAGTAATTTGTAGTAGATTACTTGTTTATAAGATGTACATAAGATGATTCTGAATATGAGAAACTTTCCCAGTGTGTACTGTATATGAACAGAAATTATGAACTTAAACCTACTGTAAGTCACCAACCCGAGATAAAAAGCCGACACTAATTCTGTATATATGAGCAATGTAAGCAGCTCACTCATATTGCTTAAATTCCATATGACCACCTAGTTGATCATTCAGCCAAGTGTGCTTCTGGACTTGATTTGATTAAAAAGTAGGAACTGATTAATGAATCATGGATGATGGGCGATGCTTGTTAAGACGGCCCTCTCAGGGTTCTGGTTTCATCACGCTTTCACAGAGCTGAGTAACATGAGCCTAGAGAACCAGCGCCTGTGGTTATCCTTCTGCAGACATTTCCTTAGATAACCTTCCAAAACACACACACACTCATATCCGCAAAGCCCATGGCTGAGCCTGCAGGTAGCCCGTGCACAGGAAGCAACATTTCTACACCATTAGTAATGTTCCGCACAATTAGCAGGGGAGCAGGAAGTCAGCTGGCACTTTATATAAAAAAAAAAGTGCCAGCTGACTTCCTGCTCCCCTCCATATACTTTATTTTTATTGGATGATTAATTTATACCTTATCAAAACGTAAAATATTTAACATGGTGGCATAGTTGGTGTAGAAATATTATGAAAATAAGCATGCAATGTAATACGATTGTTCTAATATATATCAATCTCTATGTACAATATTTATTATACAGGATAATAATAAAATAAATTAGTGTAGATCATTGACCCAATGACCTAACATCCAACGGAGAGAAACGTAAAAAATGTTAAAAAATAAAATAAAATGTTAAAAAATTAAAAAAATATATATAAAAAAATATATACAAAAAAATAATAATAT
>JAQMYK010000021.1:9364616-9381732 GCA_030014345.1 Clarias buthupogon
ATAGATAGATGGATAGATAGATACATAAATCGATTTTTTTTATGAAACTGAATGAATAGAATGTTAATTAATTTGGTGTGGAACATTTTAACACTTACTTTTAATTAAATTGCATATTATTATTAGTATTGGATTATGTAGATCGTCAGCCGTATACTTCCCTGGGAAACGATACACAGTAATAGATCTAGTGCTTTTACGACATCATTGTAACAAATTTAGCCAAGTCAAAACTATTTTATTCCCAAACATAATTAGAATTAATTCATACATAAGACTTTGATGGAGAAAACATGATTACAACATGACGGGGCAGTAATAGCGTTTGAAACTAATTGAGAATGAATATTTACTGACTACACAGAAAGAAAATGACTGCGGAATCTAAGCAGCTAGAATGAGCTTAAATAATTCATTCAACTGATAATTGGGCGATTACAGTCTGTCCGACATTTCAGCACAAGATAGATCGAAGGAATATGATTCCGTACCTGTGGGTACCCTTGTTCATCAGATATCTGGAAAAGGTAGATGTTATCCCTCAGAGCCTTGGCCTTCAACAGCAGGGTGAAGACCAGCGTGAACTCCTCAGGCAGTCCATGTGGAAACACTTGACTGTGGAGAGAGTTGATGAAATGGGATTACACACACATTCACACACACACGGCTTCGGGATTGCATCAGCAGGCATTTTCTCTATTTGGCTGCACACTAAAGGGTGACCTCTTGACCCTGGTTTTCATAAGAAACACCTTTTTTTTTTTTGTCGACCTCATATCTATTCCTATGGCTGGTTGCTACTTTAGAGGGCACGGGTAGACAAACTGCGCGAACGTGTCCGCTGTAGCGAACACACACTTTCTCTCCTAATCACAGCAAGCTCGAGCGCAGGACGTGGGTCACGGGGTGAGGGAATGTATAAATAAGTACACACTCGCACACAACCGGCGAGAAGGCAGGACACACAGACGAGTACCCTCACATTGTAGTAAGGCAGCTGGTTCATGTCTTTACAGCAGACAAGGATGACAGTGATTTACAACAGACTGAGGGAATCCAAGGAAATAATAGAGCAGCTGCCAACTGAGGCCTTTTTTTTAACACACACACACATACAAAGTATGATTTTTTTATTTCATTTTTAAACTTTTATTTATCACTATTGCACTTTGAGATGTCCTTTTACTTACAGCGGCATCTCCCTCTTTTTCACACACATACACACATACACACCTACCATCCAGGATGGGGTAAAGTCGGACAGGAATCACTATAATAAAGGGCAGCGCCTTTATTATAGCCTGGTGTCACAAAATAACTCGCACAAAACGGGCGTGAAGGCCGAAAAACAAGCAAACCTTCACGCCCTTTTTTCGGTATAATCAGAGCAAGCCTGGAACTACAAAAAGGAATCGCTTAGATAGAAAGGATTGGGTTTTAAAAAGAAAAAGGAAAAGAAAAACAGTCAAACGGTGGTAAATTAATGCAGGCTGTGTCCTGTGTTAGGTAAACACATCTGACAGTATGAATTGTGAACACAAGCTCTCCAAGGCCCTGTCTAGAAGATAGGAAGGATTTTGTGTGTGTGTATGTATGTATGTGTGTGTGTGGGGGGGGTTTAAGAGAGAGAGAGAGCGAGAGAGAGAGAGAGGGGTCAGCTTTTAAATGGGAAAAGCATCTAAGGCTCTGAAAAATCCATCCTGATTGAGGGACAGCCTAATAGCCATATGTGTGTGTGTGTGTGTGGTGTATACCTGTCAGTGTCCATCTCCAGCTAGGGATTTCACATAGTGTCAAACATCACACTCTGTAAATTTCCCTGCAGCTTCTGCAGAGCGCACGCACGTCTGAAGCCTCGCCATAAAAAGACGGCGTCTTGATAAAGCACTCCGTCATCCGCGGATATTAAGGCCAGACAAAAGAGACCAGACGTTTGCTTTGACATTATTAATAATGTATTAATACAAATGTATATATTTTCTGCTGTAAAAGAGAAAGCCGCAGTCTGACAGCATATTCGCCGGCATTGTGAATACAGTCTGTGTGATCTGCATAGCATTAGGTGTAACTGGGTCAATGTGATGCAAACCGCAGAGCAGGAACAGACATCATCTCGTCTGGCCACACGGTACCAGTCAAGGGTTTGGACACACCTTCTAATTTTTGTTTTTATACATTGGAGGAGAACAATCCTAGAACTACGAGATAACACATATGACGTTAATGGGAATTAACTAACAACAACAACAATCAGTTGTTATTTTCTCATGAAGGTCAGCTTGTCAAGTGCATTTCCAAAACCAATCAAGCAGCATGATGAAACTGGCTTCCTCATGAAGACCTTCCCAGGAAAGCAAGACCAAATATCTACCTCTGCTGCAGAGGAGCAGTTCATTTGGAGTCACCTGTTACATCAGAAATCACCAATTAACCACCAGCACCTCAGATTAAAGCCGTTATGAAGGATTTACACGGCATAAGTAGCAGATAAATCGCAATATTAAGATATTTTATGGCCTCATCTGCACCGGTTTCTCACTGTTTCATTCCTTGAGTTAGATATATATATATATAGATTTTTTTTTTTAATGATTCATGGTGGGTTAGTGGTTAGCACTGTCACATTGCACCTCTAGGATCTAGGTTCGATTCCCGCCTCTAGTCCGTGTTCTCCCCATGCTTAGTTGGTTTCCTCTGGGTAATCCGGTTTCCTCCCACAGTCCAAAGACATGCATGTTCCTAATTAGTCTGTATTGTGTGAACGAGCATGTGAGTGTGTCCCCTGAGATGGACTGGCACCCAGGAAGTACCATGTCTCATGTCCTAAGTCTACTTGGATAGGCTCTAGACCCCCTGCGACCCTGTGTACAGGATAAAGTGATTCATAGATCGCTGTGTGGCTTAACAAATAAAAAAAAATATATGAAACTGGTCAGACATAGGAAACATACTGGAAATCTGAAAAGGAAAAAAAAGAAAAAAAAAGTCTCCTAGAAAGCCTGGAGAGCTATTCCCCAAGACTACATTAAAAATACAAGAAAGTCTGGCTCTTCAGACGAAAAATGTAAAGAAGCATTTGGTGGGTTGAGTGAGCTTTTCAGCTACGTTAGACATTTCAAAGTATTTCACTCGAATGCTTTCACTTGAATGCAAATTTATAGTTGGATAATTTGACCGCATTGTATGATTTCTCCATGCTCCCTCTACCCCCCTCTGACCGGCTATGATTTCAGGTCACATCTCTAATTGTGCTGTACAGACACCTGAAGCTGATGATGGTTATCCTTCTTAAAAGACAATATTCAATTAAGATAAAATACATGCCACTGGCTGTATCCTAAATCTGTAATCAAAGTAAAGAAGACGTTGAAACTACTAAATCCTAATGAAAAACATTCATCCAATTCCGATTATCGATTTTTATTTTATTTTATCTTTTTATTATGCAGAGTGACTTAATTAGGCCTATAATGTGTGTAGTCTTGTCAGCTGTGACTTTGACAAACCGTCCTACTGTAGTGCGCATTTATCTCTATTACACATTCCAGATAGATAATAAACATATTGAGATACTGTGACTCCTTCATTTTGGTTGTGACCTTGTATAAAATCAGCAAATCCGTCAGAAAACTCTCACCATTTTATTAAATTATTTTATTATAGTATATAATCGTTCAATAACTGCTGCATCATTACAGTCCCTTGATACGCTAAACTACGAGGCTACAAATAATAAATAAAAATAAATAAAAATACTTAGACTTTTCATACAGTTGCATTTCACTAAGTCAAATCCAGATACGTATCCCGAGGGCTGTTGTGCTGCACTTTGCATGGCCTATTGATTGGCGTATCGAGAAACGCTCCAGTGTAAATGTGATTGTTTTTGGCATACAGCTTGAAAATTGGTGTTAGTTCTAACTCATTACATGAAACCCGTTATCAGTCCATGACCGCGAACATACAGTACAGTATGTATGATCTACTGTAGTAATATGCATTACCCGCCATCCCGCCCAGGCCTTCCCTATAAGAATTCCATCAGCATCGACATCGCCCTCAATACCTCAACCCGGGTAATAAACATTCGCTTCCGCTCTCTCTCTCTCTCGCTCATCTCCATACTTTTTATGAGCGTCTAAAAGCTTTCTCGCATATAAGTCAGCCAAGGGCCAGTCACCATCATCTCCCAATCAAACTGTCAAATCACATGCTCGGATATCTACAGACCAAACAGGAAAGAAGGCGAGAGCAGAGATTCCAGCTGGAGACACTGTGTCACTCAATACATCTTCATCTTCAAGGGACGGTTCTGTCCCAGATTTTAAACAACGTGATATATGCATGGCAGATTAATGGGGATGATGTGTCTGAAAGAGCATGACAGACCCTTTTTATCTGTAGCCAACGTTTTTCTCTGGCCCTCTTTTATTGTTTTGTCTGAGAGAGTCGTGAAAAAGTCTGAAAAACAATCACGTGTGTCGGGGGATGGGGTGGAGGAGTTTAACGCAGGAATATTCTACATTTATTTACTTGGGCTTCATGTCTCCTTTAAGTCTCAATCGGATGCCCTTTAAAATGTATTCATATTTATGTATTTATCCCAAATAATATTTTATATATCATATCCTCGTTATTAAAGTGAGAACTTCACTGACAGCATGTCAATTCAAGTCCTATAAAACTATAGTCATAAAAACACATTCGATTGTACTGTGGTTTACGGTCACACCAAAAAATGATGGGTCCTTAATATTATTGTTAATAAAGCATTTTACCGCCCTGGGCTGAGTGGCAAGAGCTCGGTGCCAGTCCGATTTTCAGAAGTGCGTTAATGGAACGGGTGGCACCGAGTCAACCTCCAGATGGTTGTCACAGTATTTGGATGTTTTCTTTTTTTCCACGCTTTAGGCCTTAAGTTCTTAATCAACAACTATCTGTTAGATTTAAAATTCAGACACAAGCTTGTGCTGGCATGTTTTATTACTATTGAAGTTATGTACACGTACAGCTGTGCCAGTTAGCGGTGAGCGGGGGTGGGGGGTGGGGGGGGGGGGTTCGGTTAATACTGTAATTACAAAAACAGACAAGAGCAAACTCTGGAAAGCACTTTTTGGAAATAGAATGAATGAGTACATAGTGAAGTTGTAACTTTTATTGCTTAATGAATACTTATTTCTCGAAAACTAGCCACGAAATCTAAGAAGGTTTTAAGAAGATAGAGACAGAGAGAGAGAAAGAAAGAGAGAGAGACAGAGAAAGATCAAAGGCTTACTCAGTGGGCTGGATGAGGCGAACTTTTCCCAGGCGTAGGATGACAGGCCCTCGCGGGTTACGTATCTTCTTCACATCGCTGTTCTTCATCAGGGAAAAGCGCCGCACCAGATTGAAACCTGTGGATCAATCGATCAATTCATTAACCATCCAGCAGGCTAATCAATCAGCAGTGTGCTGCGCGACAGGCACCATGCAGTATGTCACTAAAGGGGTTCGGAGCTAGAGCAGAAAAAGCCTTTAACTTTTAAAGAGATCAGAGCAGGAGCACATAAGTCTAAATCCCTACACATTAATGACTATGTCTTTAGCGATTCTCCATGAGCCAACGTGTTTGGTGATCCGTTAAGAGCTTCCAATACTTTACACGAAGGATACAGGAATGGAAAAACTTACATATACGTACAATAGGGTACCTCTTTATAAAATGGTCCACGTGACTAATATTCAACCTAAACAAAACAACCCGAAAGTTGATGGGATGACACCATGACAACCGTATAATTTCAGATGCTTCGATCACCAGCTATGAGTGTAGACCAAATGGAGCGTGGCATTGTCTTATTGTTGCCAAATGCAATTAGGGAGAAATATACTGTATATGTTGCATTATATTTAAGCATCATCCTGTGTGTAAAGCCCAAGGCACAGTTTAATAGTGTATATTAACATTACTGTTAATTAACCAAAAACTACAGGTTGTGGTTCATTAACATGCTATGCTCATTAAATACATCTAGCAGCCTTTAATAACAGTAAAGCAGTAAACTAACAGAAAAGGATCCATGGTAGCAATTCTTCCTGGAGTTTTTAGGACTTCAAATCATGCATAATCATTTTAATATACAAAAAAATGTATGCTAGTACACATTGCGACTAAGTGCCACACCATACACCAGTACATATTGTAAAACTGTTTTACTCACTAGCTTCAGCTTCATTAACCACTAGGACCAGATGGAATCGACTAACTAGAGTAAAGACTTACGTATTAGTTTTGCCCTCCCTGGATAAGTCACATCAAAACAGTTATTAAGTCACTTTTAGCTCATTGAAGTAATGCATCAGTTTTCAGATTCCTGGTTCAATATTACTATACCAGGTCCGGTTGCTGAGATATGGCCAGTATGAGTTTGAAAAACATTGAAATCCTATTTTCAAAAGAGGAAACCCTCAGCCTCATTTTGACACCGGGATTTCCTCGCTACCCCGAAAATAACTTTGCCAGCAGCATGGGTTTATAGTCGAAAAATATAATAAAATGCATGTTTTTCTATAACAACTATGTTAACTGGCTTGCCTAGTCTTACTTAAAGTGCTTTAAAACTATTTTCTCAATTCTCTTGAAGGATCAGGATTTATCAATTGATTGTTGAATTTGCTACATTTGATGACTTGATTTGATAAGATGGGTCACATTTACGGAAAGACTAATAATCAGGGATTTGAATAGGACCCTACAAGTACTGCTGTTGTCTTAAAGCTCCATGATGCCTGGTTCAATTCTGAACTCCATCCTCAATCTAATATAATGGATAGTCTCCTTATGTCTGCTTTGGCACCATCACCCAGGTCCAAAGGAAATCCATAACCAGACGCACCGTACCTGTAATGTTGTGTCTGGCTGTCTGAGGAAACTTCCAGTCTTCGACCTGCATGGAAGGACACCGCTCACCTATTTAAAGAAAGATAAAATGAGAAAGACCAAAAGTTCAACATACAGACAGAAGACATGTAATTTGCTGCCTAAACTTTCTAACGCTGAAAGTTTTCTAGTGGAAGTTGGGTTATGAAGGACAGCTATGTCAAACGTTAGACCTAAGCAAAGGGCAAACGTGTTGCCGTGATCAAAGTTTGTGCGGGGAAGACAGACAACAACTCAGATACCAAGCCAAAAATAAATACTGTCTGTCTGAAAGAATCACTCCATAATCTGAAGACAAGACCTCTGACAGCCTGCTTGACATTCCATCGATGGGTGGACGTCACATGATTGATTTACTCGCGCTGACACGTACTGTTGCGGGCCAAAGCGCTGTCTGTCATACAGCTAGGAAAGGCGTCACCTCCGGAAAAGATTCGGTGGTAGAACATCATAACAAGATTCCAGAAATATACATCTAAAGACATTTCCTGCAGAATGCTTTAAGTGATGGTGGCTTTACCGTACAATCCCGTCTAAGAATTACAGTTAGGTCAATGCATGCTGGGATGAGCTCAAAGACCTGTTCATCTCAATGTGCGCCATTATGCTAACGCAGTGTGGCTCTGAGTGCAGCTGTCAATTAGACGTTTTGTAGATGAGAAGCATATCAAAAACTGGAGCTATGACTGAGAGAGCAAGCAACTCGGCGAGGATGTATACGGGAGGTGAGAGGAGGAATAATGAGAGAGCTGTAGCTCCAACCTGGTTCTCCTTGTCAAGTTCTATAAATCTCTTTCCTCAAACTCGAGACACCCGAATCCCTCTTCTGCTAACGCAGCAACCTTAGGGCTTGCGAGGAAATATCAGACAAACTTATCTGACAGACTAAGAGATCATTTTGCAACATTCTTGCATTTTAGGCTTTTTGAAGTCAAGCAGGACTAGTCTACAAAGCTCTCGCTCAACCCCTGCTTCCAAAAAGATGAATTCCTTAATTTGGAGATTATTACAGAGAAACCATGGGGCCTGAAGGATGATCAGCTCCTGAGGAAAGTAAGAAAATGAAGCAAGCAAAAAAAAAAGGCACCCGAAGAAACACGTTAACGTGACAAATTTAATTTATTTATTCATAGGAATTGTATTGGTAAGGAGAGGTTTGATTCTGTGTGTGGGAGTGCATCTCTCAAAAAGTGAAACTTTCTTGTTTATTCAGAGGGGACTCATCAATCTGTCCCAAACTCCTACAGAGCAAACCGAGGGCTACAATGGCAAGGAAAAACTCCCTCACAGAGCTAAAGAGGAAGACACCAGCAGTGCAACATGTCTTTCCCTGGCTGCCAGTGTGACTCAAAATATTCTTTTTAGGAAAAACAAAGATCATGGTTGTGAATTGTCTTAACGAGGCTATAAAAACTCCATTCACTAATCAAGTTTATTGTTTAAGAAAAAGAACCCAAAATAACCCTTTTGTCACCAAAAAAACCCTGTATAAAATACTAGCGTAGGTCTACTTGTCTACTTGTCCCTTTATGGCTTAAACCTAAAATCAGATCCAGATACTAATGCAAATACTTGGTGCACTAAAAATACATACACACCAATCAGCACTGCAAAACATTATGCCCAATATTGTGCAGGTTCCCTTAGTGCCACCTGGGCAGCTCTGCCCCCTTGGGGCATGAATCTACAGGACTCTCTGGGTGTCTGGCACCATGACGTTGGCAGTGGATCCTTTGGGTGCTGAATGGGATCAGCGGTTCTCAATAGATCGGATTTGTCCGTCCTGCATCTGCCACGGGTACTCGATTGGAGTGGCGAGTTTGCACGCTGAATGGGTTGGCAGTCTTGAACTCTTTGCCTGCTGGGCAAAATGTGCAGTGGACTGTGGAGCAAATAGGCTGGCTTTTGGTTCCTTCAGGCAAGGGTGAGCCTTGGATGCCTATGATCCTGATACCGGTGTATAATTTATGAGTTCAGCCTTTATTCATCTCATATGCATTACTATGTCTGTGAAGATTCTCAGTTATACAGATGGGGTTTTCTGGAAGTTGAGTCATGTCATCTTGTTCAGTGGAAATGTTTCACTATTCATCCAAGAAGCTTCTTCAGTCTAAGGTACTGTAAGTTGGAAAATTCCTTATATTTAAGTCTTTTAAGGTCAAGGAATCTCCTGTTTGAAAAGCCTTGTTACCAGTGGAGAAGGTGGGACGGAGGGTCGTTAGAAAGACAATAGACAGAAAGTCGTTAAGGTGTAAACACATTGAACAGTGAATTTCTTTATTCTTTACATATACCGGCTTTTCTTAGTAGGCTGGGGTGAGAGTGCAGGGTCAGCCAGTATACAGACAGGGTTAGGGGCCTTGCTCAAGGGCCAACAGCGGCAATCTGGCGGATTGATAATTGATTCATTAATAATTTATTAATTGATAAATGTGACTATGTTAATTTTATGTTGTGGTAATGTTATGGCTGATCGGTGTATAGTAAGGGTGTCACATCACGCAAAAGTCACACCTTGGTACATACCGCGATTTTGAACTTAAGTGAAAAAATAAATAAATAAAAAAAATAAACATGATTTATTTATGAAGTTATTATAAATTTAACTTGCAATCACAAAACTTGTACAAACTGAAAACTAGCCATAATTTGCACAAAAAGGACACATTCTTTCTCAAAAATTTAGTTTTAATTAATTAATTAATTAATTAATTAATTAATATAAATTAAAAAGGCATCTTGGTGTTTAGAAGTATTAAAAGCATTAAATATAACATATAGTGATTTTTTTGTATCTATATTTTCACTATTCCGCTTTTTTTCCACAACTCGGTGAACCTTTCAGTCTTGACAGAAAAAAAAAAATCTTGACATGAAGCGCCACTGCAACAAAAGTCAACTTGTGTTATTATTCCCAAATCTGAGTTTCTTTCCTGCTTACGGGGTGAAGTAAAATAAAAAAAACACACTATTATACATACACAAAGCAAGACTTACAGGCACAATTGTTTGTCAAATCTAAGACACTGATTATACTGTTTGACAAAAAAACAATATACATCAGTCACTCAAATCACCTGAAGAACATGTTGCATAACACCTGAACATGGGGGCTTTCAGGTTCCTACTTCGTCTGTCAAATGCACTAAAGTGGGAAATGACTTTATTCTGATCGGCGAATTAGCACTTACACAGTAAGCAATTCCCCAGTGATGAATTAACACCCAGCAGTGTTTGCCTGAGTCCAGGTGGACTTAAATAATCTCCGAAAGTGTAGGTTGTAATGCTGAATTATATTTTGCATAAATCTGTTCATCTGCCACTTCAAACCTGCACAAATGTCCTCTTTATGAAGTGATAGAGCTTCAGAGACATGCTACAGTACTTTATGTGTTCCTTTAATGTGAATTATCCAACTTAATGGAGAAAATCACTGTGCACTAATTACATTTTCACTAAACATCCGGGACGAACTGAAATACTCCTACTGTTACACCCCTAATGTATAGGTAATGTCATCGAATTAATCCTACAACTGTTCGGATTGACACCGCTATGACAGTAAAACTGTAGGAACAATGGCACTATTCACGAAAAATCTGCTTAGACATGCGATTTAATTATAGCTACTGTATAACCTTGAAAGATTCACAAGTAATTTATTCCTGCCAGAAGTCACCTTTGTGCACATTAACTTGAATCCCATTATTTCACTGGAATAGGATGTTAATTAGACAGTGGCCCTGATACAAAAAAACGAATATCCACTATTGTGACCATTTACTTTAGGATATCATAAATGATCTGATAATTATGTTTGCGCAGAAGGTGATCTGTTTCACTACACTGTATATGCCAAGTAGGCTTAATGTTCCTTAGTAAGATTTTAGCACACACCAAAAGTCAGCAAGTATCTATCTATGCCTGGTGTAGGAGACAATCTCTCTTAAAGTCTCACCTCACTTTTCTCTGGAAGGAAGTGATGCTCAGAATGAACAGGTGTAAAGATGTTCTAAAGCAGAGCGATGAGTTTTTTCAAAGAAACCTACCTATACACCCACTGTACCATCTTCCACAAACTACAAACTAACACTAAAGAAAATGTTAGTTGTATCCAATAGATGGTTTAATATACAGGATATATTAAGTAATTAATTTTTCATTATCATTTAACTATACAGCAGGGGGGCAACTTGCACCGCCAGGGTCCGGGTTCGATTCCCGGCCAGGCTCGATTCCCGTCTCTGTGTGCATGGATTTTGAATGTTCCCCCATGCTTGGTGGGTTTCCTCCGGGTACTCCAGTTTCCTCCCACAGTCCAAAAACATGTAGGTTAGGTTGATTGGTGTTCCCAAATTGCCCGTAGTGTGTGAATGAGTGTCTGAGAGTGTACTGTATATGTGTGTGTGCCCTGCGATGGATTGGCACCCTGTCCAGGGTGTACCCCGCCTCATGCCCTGGGCCTCCTGGTCCCCGCGACCCTGAATACAGGATAAAGCGGTATAGAAGATGAGTGAGTGAGTGAGTAAACTATACAGCATTAATTGTGATATATCTGGTAATGCATATGTGAAAAAAAACAACCGAACAAATACACTGACGATGACATCCACATATATGTGTATCATATACTGTATACATTTCTTCCCCATAGAGCATAATAAAGTCCTTTGACTTGAAATAAAAGTCTCAAACCTGTTTTAGCATGATAATGCCCCATGTGCACAAGGTGACCACCATACAGACATGGTTTGCCAAGGTTGGTTTAGAACAACCTGAGTGTGTTATGCAGAAATTCCCACCAACCTCACGAAAACATTTTTAAGCAAAATGAGTCCAAATCTATCGGAAAGCCGTCTCAGAAACAGCGTGGAATCTGTTATGGCTGCAAAAGAGTGTCAACCTTCATACCTTTGTATTGGGATATCTACAGAATATTCATATCCACATATTAATTCCCAATTATCTGGGAAACGCTACGTCCTTGTAGTGCCTGTAAACTAGCCAGGTTAAAGACGTAAAACATAATATAAAGATGTACTGTATGGTTCTCCAGTTAGCTACAGTAGTTATGCATTGGTGTTTGAGGCCTCAACTAGAAGTCAGCTGATTAATGTTTCAGTCATGCAACATTTTGTTGTTCTATCCATCTGAAGTATTATTTATGTTTGGCATCCTTCGATTTTACTATACACTCTCCAGCTACACTACATTAGCTACACATTGATATTACTGGGTTGGTCCATCATGTGCCTTCAAAGCTGCCATAATTCTCCATTGCACAGATTCAACAAGGTGATGGAAACAATCTTAGAAGTTTTGCTCCATATCATCATGATAGCATAACACATGTGCTGGAGATTTGTATCCATAGTACGATACACCCATGGCGAGATTCTCCTCCATTCCACCACATCCAAAAGGTGCTCTACTGGATTGAGATCTGTCGACTGTGGAGGCCATTTGAGTACTGCGAACTCAATGTCATCATTGTGACATGGCGTGTTATCATGGGTCATAAAAGGATGGACATGGCCAGCAACAATACTAGGAGCCCAAAGTGCGCCAAGGGAATATTCCACACACCCTTACATCACCTCCACCAGCCTGAACCGTTGATGCAAAGCAGGGTGGATCAATACATTCATGTTATTGACCCTGTAATCAAGACTTTTCAGACTGAGCAACATTTTTTCCATTCTTCTGTTGCCCAACTTTGGTGATGCCATGCAAATTGTAGCCTCAGTTTTCTGAGTTTGCATCAAGAAGGCATTTTCACCCACACACCCACTCATGGAATAGTTTCTCTTTTTCACACCATTCTCTATAAAACCCTAGAGATGGTTATAAGTGAAAATCACAACAGATCAGCAGATTCGGAAATACTCAGACTAGCTCGTCTGGCACGAACAACCATGCCATGATCAAAGTTACTTAAATGACTTTTCTTCCCCATTCTGATGCTCAGTTTGAACATCATCTTGCCCATGTACAAAGATGCTGCCATGTAATTGGATGTTAGCATTAACGAGTAGTTGAAAACGTGTACCTGCTGTAATAAAGTGGCCAGTGAGTGTATAACCGGAAATGTTTAATTACAGCTTTGCACATACAGTACAGTATAGTCCGTATATACTAATAAATACAACAGCAACAAAAAAACAGTGCTTTATATTTGCATATACTGTATTTCAATCCAAACACAGGAAGTTTTTGTTTGTTTTTTTCTACTTTTGGCCAGACAATGTACAAATGATTATTATTTTCAGTAGGTATGAATAAAAATCTGGCACACAGCCTAGCGATTTGTCCACCCTGGTATAAACTTTTCCTGTTGGCATCCAGTTTTATGCAAATTGTTAGAGCTAACTTGTATAATCTGTCCTGTAGGGTTTTTTGATCGCTCGCTTTTTGATCGGAGTAATGCTGTGGGCTCGATACATCAAAGTATGGGCGATTCTTTGTCTAAGTCGGAACTGATGCTGTAAGGTTAAAAAAAAAAAAACTGAATAAAAATAAACCTGTGTATCAGTGGCATTATTATGCTTGGCACAATAGCTACAAGCAATCCGGTCCAACTGCTGTGCTGAAAATGATCCACCACTGAAATAATACCTGGTTAGGAATGGACCCATTGTGTTAACTACCAGCATGTCACTTTGCTTCTCCCTGCTCTAATGATCGGTTCCAGCTGAAGGGTGGATTATATGTTGTAGAGGTCTCAAGAAGTCTCATAAATTTTTTTTGGTCTCTTTTAAAAGTTAAGGATTTGTTCAGTCATGCAATCTTTTAGGGTGAAAGCATCCACATAACTTTGTTCACTTACTGTAAAAAGACCAGACTAAAAGGCTAGTGCAGGGAATGCATTCACTCGTATATGTATACAGAGAAATGCACAGACATTGCATTAGAGTTTCTGTATTTTAAAGCAAAATTGTGATACTAGCGAACAAAAAAGCTAAACAAAAAGAAATTCCTCCTTTGTACAACCGACTGATGATACACACCTTATACACTCACGGTAACCTGCTGTACATTCACAGGAACTCCTATACAGTTTATTTAAGATTGTAGCCTCAGATTCCTGATTCAAGTGGAACCTGATCATGTTTTTCTCCTCATTCACTTGAAGGTTCGATATGGTTTGCATCCTGGGACGCTTTTCTGCTCACATTCAATCCTTTGAATTACCATTTCTTTCATGTCAACTCGAACCTGGTCTTTTTTTTTTTTCTGACCTCTCTCATCAACAAGTTGTTTCCGGCAACAGAACTGATGCTTACAAAAATTATTTATTTATGTTTGCTTGTCTATTTTTGTTTTTTCATCTTTCTATGCATAGTTTAAAATAGGAATTAGTTCTGTAATACTCAAACAGCCATGCAATGATGAAAGAGAGATTGCTTTTTTTTCCCGTTCAGATTTTTGATGTGCAAGTTAACCGAATCTCTTGAGCTACATCTGCATGATTTTATGCACTGAGCTGTTGCCACAGGATGGCTGATTGGATAACTGCATGAATGATTGGATGTACTAACAAAATGGTTGCTGACAGTACATTATACACACACACACAAATACACACAGATGCAGAATTCAATTTAAACCTGTACTTTTGATTGTGCAGAATAACAGAACACAGTCATGAGACTAAAAACTCCCTTTATATAATCCCCTGCTACACTAATGCACTTATCCCAATGTTTCACTAGTGCTTGGATACCATCAAGGTAGAAAATTTTCTCTGTATGCCAGAGCCATGATCGGCCTGCCTGCTTCACGTCTGGAACGCTGGTCTCCCAGGAACTCCTTTAACAGCCCAAACATGTGGAAATGGCCTGCACCGAGGTCAGGACTGTATGGAGGATATGGCAATAACTTCCAGCCGAGTTCCCACAGGCAAAGGCTTCTCTCCCAAAAGTTGGTATCCATCATTTTTCACAGATCAGGGGTTCTACTCTCTGAATGTTCATGGAAACGACTGCAGTGTGCTCCGAGTCTCCTCAGCCGGGATTGCCATTCACGAATATACGGTCTTCTTTAAGACGTTTTGACCATTCATATATTTTACTGTGTCTGGATGCTAATGGTCACCACTTTGAGAACCTAATGTGAGCGCATAATTCAAACATGACTTTTGACAGCTACCCTTTCATGGTTATATGTTGTTGGTCTTTCAGCTGCCCCTGGCAAGGGGTCGCCACAGCGGAAAATCCGCTCCGCACAACAACTTGGCACAGGTTTTACATCGGATGCCCTTCCTGACGCAACCGTCCCATTTTATCGGAGCTTGGGACCGGCATTGCATCCAGTGGCTGGTTGGTTTGGGCACTGGCTGGGAATCGAGCCCGGGCCTTCCGCATGGCAGGCGAAACACCTACCACTGAGCCACCAGTGCCCCTTTCATGGTCGTATACATTTAGTAATAAAAATTTGTTGTTGTTCATGTTGAAATGTGTAAACAGTACAGTATATTTGGTCGAGAGTATTTCCAAAACTGCTCATCTACTGGGATTCTCACACACAAGCATCACTAGAGAATAGTCAGAAAATGAGAAAATATCCAGTGAGCAGCAGTTTTCTGGGAGAAAATGCTTCGTTGATGCCAGAGGTCAGAGGAGAATGGCCAGATTGGTTCGAGCTGATAGAAAGGCAACATTAACTCAAATGACATCTTGTTGCAACTGAGGTACTGTATCCCAAAGAGCTGCTCTGAATGCACAGCATGTTGAACCTTGAAGCAGATGTGCTACAGCAGCAGAAGGCCACACCACACCGGGTGCCACCGCTGTGAGCCAAGAACAGGAAACTAAAGCACAGACCCGGGAGGTTAAGATCAGAATTTGGTGTAGACAAAATGGAAGCATGGATCCATCCTGCCTTGTATCAATGGTTCAGGCTGGTGATGGTGGTGTAATGGTGTTGGGGATATTGTTTGGCACACTTTGGGCCCGTTAATACCAATTGATCATCATTAGCATAGAAAACCTGAGTATTGTAGCTGACCATGTCCATCCCTTAAGGACCACTGGTTTCTTGAATATGACAATGAGTTCATTGTCCTCAAGTGGTCTCCACAGTCTCCAGATCTCATGTTTTTTTTGTTTTTTGCTTATTTTGCTGGAAAGTTCCAAATTAAAAAACAATACATGTAAAATGTATACCACTATATTGTGATATGCAAGCGTATTTTACATTCCTATTTGAATTTACCCTACCCAGTATACAGTATAAAGTGGATTACGGCGGTCTTTGATTTTTATAGGACTAAGTATTTAAAAATATAGTCTTAATTAAGTTCTGTGTGAGTTTTGCTTAAGCTCGGTCGATACCGCGCACCCACTGGGAATGAGAATTGAGTGTCTCTGCTTTTATTTCCCAGAGTATGTGCTGTTTACTTCCAGAATCGTCTGGAAGGACTCATTACAGTGCAGGCCGATGGGTGCTCAGCACAGCAGGCGGAGTGAAAAAGGAGCTTCAGAAGTGTCTGATCAGCTTTATTGGTACAACATAAAGCTTTACAGTTTGATAGGGCTGCAGAAACGGACAAGCCATGTTTGCTGGTGTTATTGGAATCTGAGCAATTCCCCCAATTGCAAATTCTAGCTTGTGCTGTAACAGCAAGAGGCAAATTGTGAGTTAAATGAGAAGGCTTTAGTATCCAAACAAACGGGAGAGGTTAGGGCTTCAAGTTCACATTGTGTTTAATGAGGTTTCCTGTTTCTGAAGGATGCACAGACCAGCAAAAAAAGATTCTGAACTACAGTCGAGTAGCTGTTAGAGCTGTGTGATCAAATTGCTTTTGCAATTTAATGGAACTTTTGTTGGCCGATTCAGTTCATTGAATCGATGAGTTTTTGATTCAGAATCAATTAATTCTTTTGAAATTATTTTTAACATTAAATGGTTTAAAATTCACAAATTCTTTAAAATAGAAAAAAAAGGGTTTGTGCAAAAAAAATGCATTTTGCGAGAGTAAACAAGCATTGGGTCGTTCATGAACAATTCGGTCTTTATAAACGAGTCTTTAACATGAGCGTATAGTCTCAGAGAGTGATTCGCTCATTTTCTATTGGACGTGGATTCGCAAAGCATCGCAAAACCGCACATTAGAGACCTGCGCGGGGCTGGGGGGTAGCGTGGCGCTAAGCGGGGGGAGGGGGGTGTGGGGGGGTCTCGCCGGGGAGCAATTGAGTA